>JAODLI010002958.1:0-10203 GCA_027575585.1 Percopsis omiscomaycus
GGAAGTAGGAAGCTAGCCTCCCCCCCCCCCCCATGACGACCCCAGGGCTGTGGGGGGAAAGCAAGTGTGAGCAATGAGGTGGGGTAGGAGTGCAGGAAAAAGGCACCTTGCAACAGCTGGTCTCAATTATCCGTGGAGGGGCTGGTGAGTGTACAGCGTGTGTGTGTGAGGCATGACAGGGGGGTGGGGGGGGCTGAGAACACTGGCGCCAGGAGGGGAGCAAGAGGTCAGAGAGGATGAAGATTATAAAAATACTAGGCAGTTGGCCTTGGTGCTGCTAGCGCACACGGTGGATGTTCCTCGTCTGAATCAGTGCCACAGGATGTGATACAGTGTGTGTGTGTGTGTGTGCAGCACACGAGGGCGGTACTTTTCTGCTTACATCCTGTGAGATAACCTTCCTGGCTGTGTAACAGCATCCCCAAGCTATATAAATCAGTGGTGAACACTGCTTAACAATCTGCAGGCATACTGAAAATATAGTGAAGGATTCATCTAGTTATATATTGATTGACTCAGCCTTTAAGAAATTGGACTGCAACTAAATTTCTGGTGAGAAATTTGCATAAAGCAAATTATGGAATACAAAAAAGCATCATCTTGAGGGTTTAGAGCTTAGAGCTTATTTGGTTTTAGGATTTGAAGTATTTTTACCAACACGTTATAGCATTGCTGTAGATTGAGTATAAAATGTGCAACTTCATTTAAAAAAAATAATATTTGAATACTTTGACGAGTACATAAAGTGAAGGGATAAATGTTTTGTTGAAGTTGTACACACCACTGTGATGAACAAATGTCAAAGACATATTGCCCAATGCTGGAACACACTGCTCTCTGGTGGCTAAAAAGCTTAACTGCAATTAAGCAATGAGGAGAAAGATAACTTTATTTTCACACACACAAGCAAAACGTTATCTCTCTCATGCACTTTTTTATATAACATAATATATATTTTTTAGAGAAAAGTAATGCAACTGTTCCAAAGTATTTCTTAATCATAGACAGATTAGCCAGTGAAGAGAAAGCAATGTGCAAGTTGCTCTTGGAAGAGATTAACACTGCAACCAGAAAATACACCTAGAAAATACATTCCAAGTCAAAAAAACAAATAAATAACTTAAAAGTAAATTCCTTTTCACAAACATTGCCACGTGAAATGCTAAACTTAAGCACTAAATTACCCGCAACAATAAAGAATAGCACACGTATTCGTAGTCATCATGAATATTATTAGTGAAGATAAATAAAACAATGCTCTAAGAAACACTGAGAACATGTTAACAGAGCCCTGAAATAAATATACATTCAACTTTGAGGGTTCAACATTTTTAGCATTGCATGATCGCCCAGAGAAACCTGTAGAAATATAAATGATTTGAAGATCACATGATCAACGGACTCAACACAGTCAGCAATGCTGCATGTCAGGGAGGCAGAGGTAAACAAGTGTGCATGCTCTCCCCTTCTTTGACCCAGCATGGTAATTATGTAACAACTGGCATGGGGCTGAAAAGGATGCAACATAAAATGTAACAATAAAAAGAACCTGAATTAAAAATAATAAAACAATAAAGCCATACGAAAAGGTTGTAAATAGGCAGGTTGGCAGTGCTGTATATATTGTAGTCTGAATACATCAGACCAAAACTGTACATCTCAGGAGTGTATATATATATATATATATATATATATATATCTTACTTAACACAATATAGTGTGTTAAGGTAACATTGTAAAGCACTCTTCTTTTGTTCCAGAACCTATCACTAACCAATGTTCTAAAACATGTTGGACCATAACCTGTGATATCTCTAAGCTTACACCTAGCAACAACATATCTCAAAATAGCAATCTGTCAAGGTGATGTTTTTTTTTTTACTGGCCAGTCTTGTTTAAAAAAGTCGGGTTTTGGCCTTCTCTCCATTTGCATTTGCCCAATTCATTGGTCTAACGCCACTGTGTTCACCATCTTCATTATCTTCACCATCACTATTGTGTGACCAGCTGTCTTTCAGTGGGGTGAGCTCTGGTGCGATGACGTCTCCATCCTGCATGCACCAGTTACAGACAATGACATCAGTGGTGTTGACAACAGGTGAAGGCCTTATAACATTAATGTTAAAGAAGCAGCACTAACCCCTAACCGCCCCTTTAATACTTGTAACAGTACTCAGTCACTTTAGATAAAAGCTGTTAAATGACCTCATCGTAATTTATTTCTGTTAATTTTAAGGAAATGTAGTTATGTACAAAAATATTTTTTGCAATATTTAATTGGTTGTGAAATTAAAACAAACAGAACTTGGTAATGGACTCGAACAATATGCCACATGTACGGAACATGTACGACAAACAGGGAACCAGCTCTCACACATCTGGCTATGTCATTTATCACCGTTTAATGTTCAATTTGCGGTGTTGAACTTTTAACTTTATACTCAGACCTGCATAATCACTAGCTTAGTTAACAAGATAACACCCTCTTCTCTGTCTTACCAATGGCACCCATGGTCATACAATGCAACAATAGAAGGATTACCTGAGGCTTTGTGAAGTCCATGTCCATGCACCACTGGACAAAGTACTTCCTGGCTGCCTCCAACCTCTTCTCATCAGTCTTCTTATAGTAGACCCGAATCAGCTGCTCTGCAAAGCACTCTGGGAGAAGCTTGGACACCTGTCAGGAACGACAGCAGAGCAACACCGTATTAAAGTATTGCAAGAGTAAGAGTCAAGCCGTCAATCGCTCATGTTCTGACCTGATTCTTACGAATCTGGATGGCTTTGGTAGGGTCATTCTTGCAGTAAAATCGCACATGGTTGATGGGGTTCTTTTCTTTCATGCCATAATCCATATTAATTTCCTAAATAGGAGACAATGGAAGGAAATGAATTAGTAAAAAGAAGTGTAAGTATACAAGTTATCAAATGAAACAATGTGCACAACGAAAGATAATTAAACATATTTAATGTCATGAAAAACATTTGCAATCAGATACTCACACTGATGACAAAGTCCTCTGGCTCCAGCTTGACATCCTCTGGGGCACTCTGAGGCTTGGATTTGGCAATATCTCTGGCCCATTGAAGGCGCTTCTCCTGGTTGGTAAAATATAATATTGGGACTTCTATCATTCAACCAGAATGCAAGCCACCATAATAAACAGGTTTGCACTGTCACAATTCTATGCAATGTGTGTAAAGTAAAGAGATAAAGGGATAACCCAAAACAAACCTGAGTGACACGTATGGGTTTCTTGGCCTGAGTCTGACCCACACACTTGTAGATTCGTCGGCAGACAATGTTTCGTAGAATCTGCCTCGATTCGGCCAGCTCAGGAGAAGAGGAGTTCAGTATTTGTTCAAAGACGCTATCTAGAGGAACATAAAGCCCAAAATACATCATGCTTGTACAACCTCACATACACTACGAACACACTCTCTCTCTCTCTCTCTCAAAACTATACTCTGCTGTCCATGACAATAACCTAAACACAGGTGAAACTATAAAAAGGCTAGCGTGCCACTTGAGTGCAAACCAAACAAGACTTTAATGGTGTTGTGCGATAATTTAAAGTAATGGTTGAAGAGAACATTCTCTACATACCCGTCAGCTTGGTGTAGGCCTCCATGTCATCGATAGCTGTTGAGAGAGTGAATATTTTTCCTCCTGAACCCTCAATCTTGATGTGTGGTTCGGCCTTGATGAAGGCTTCTGTGATCCTGTGATTTAACACATGCATATAGAGTATCATGTATAAATTAAGATATGTGCAGTGCATCGTACGTAGGCATCACAAGACATAGCTGGGGTCAAGGACTATAGCTGGAAGGAGCTAAAGTTTTCCTGTGTACTCACATGGTCTCAATAATATTTCCCACTTTGTGCTGGTAGGCTCTTCTGTGGAGACAGTTTCTTGTGTGGAACATGTCATACAGATTTCCTACCTCCTGTTGAGGGAATTCACACAGGGTTTAGTCAGTCACACCTAATGCTTTAAACATGTTTAGAGTACAGCTAAAGCTATATCACCATACAGGTGTTTTGAGTTATACTGGCTGACTATGACTCATTTTGGGTTCGAATTAGGTAGGGCTACTCTACAAATATGCTGGTCAGCATACTGGCATATACACCAGCAAACACTCAATTTAACAATTATAAAAAAGGCATTTGTTGTCCCACTTAAGGAAGTGAATCAAAACTGACATACAAGTGTCAATCAAGTTGGTTCTGATATTTTCCCACCTAATTTTTTAGGTGGGAAGAGATTGAGGTCTAGGTCTCCGTTAATGATTAAATTGAGTGATGTCATTCAGAACACTGTGCAAATTTTCTGTTCTACCAACAACAGTCCAGAGAAGTCAACTAAAAAAAAAAAACTCCCTTTTTTTGATGTTACCAGGGGCTTTAAACATAGTTAGTACCTTGTCTCTGGTGCAGATGTGCTTCTTTCCTTCCACCTCACATACTCTGGCAAACTTAAGAAAACGGGTATAGTCAAAGTTGTTCTGGATGCCCAGATGGTAGCAGTCCCTGAAGAGAAAAATAAATAAGCATAAATAAGACCAGAAAATAAATGCAAGGAGCAAATGTAAATAGTTTGCACTTTAAAAAGGAAAAAAAAACAAGGACATTATTCACCACATACAATATCCCAGAACCTCACCTGGCAAAGTAGTCCCATTTGTCCACATCAATTCCATTCCTTTTATTGGCCACAATTTCATAGAGAAATGACTTTTCCTCTGGTCTACCCTTGTACGGCCACTGTGTTAAAAAAGAAGAAGAAGCAAAGCGAACAATGGCAAAACACAGTAGATTGAAACACAGATAACTACATTTTATAGTATTGGATGGTAGTGTCCTGTGATGACTAACTGATGCATTGTTGTCGTCCAGGGGTCCAGCGATCTGTTCCTTAATGAAGACCAGGTCATCAGGCAACACCAGGCCATGCTCCTCCATCACAGACTCCAGGCCATTTTCACTCACTAGGTGGTCAAACATCTCTCGGGACGCAGTCTCGTGCTGGTGAAAACACGTATGTAACCATGCTGGAAAGGACGTAGTAGGCAAGCTGTCATTTTCATGTCAAGATGTCTCAAGACACCTTAAGACTATTGAGGTGTCTGTCTTGAGACATAAAAGTTAATATCTTAAGACATGGCTGCCATTTTTTTAGTTTTGAAAGTAAGGAATGACTTAAGACATCACTTTGCCTTAAGACACTAAAATGTTGTGTCTTAAGACACACTGGTCATACACTAGCATTCAGTGGGGTTTTATCAGATGCAAATAACCAGTAGCTGATCCACATTGATAACACTTCTTAAGAAAAGTTTTATCCCTCTCCCAATTGCCGCGTTCATAAGCGAGGCAGCCCTAGCTGCTAGATAAACAGTTGTATGTTACAGTGGTACACAGCCAACAGCGACAGACCCTGACAGAGTGCTAAAGCCCAGTTTGACAGCAGGCTACAAGAGAGGAACGGAAGAGACAGAACACCATCCTTTGGGACAATACTTGTTTAAACATTACCTTCCATTTATATCCCGGGCGCACTTTGGGGATGAACATCCCATCAAACATATGGGAGAAAGGACCATGTCCTAGATATTGAAATATGCAAGACATCAAATGAAAATGAAACTAAGCATTGCTTTAATAATAACAGTCTGTGTGTTTCTTAACTCACCTAAGTCATGGCAGAGACCAGCAATCTGCACACAAAGAATGTCTCTACGAGAAATTAGAAGTTCTGGCTGTTTCTGACTGAGAGCTTGAACAAGCATTCCAGCCAGATAGCCCACCCTGCACCAAATAAGATCAGAATTACAACAAGAATTACATAATCTAAAGGACACTGAAATAGGCTGTATAAAAAAAGACATCTATTTGTTAACAAACTGACAGTAGAAATGTATTGAGATAAAAATAATGAAAACAGAACAACCAGATACAGATAGAGGTGCTGGTAAGGGTAAAATACCATATAAATAGTGAAGAATAGCTGCACATTCAGTTCTCCTTTTTTCACCCTAATAAAGACATTACCCAACATCTGCACTGCACACACAATACCTACCCAATGGAGTGCTCAAAGCGGTTATGGGACGCTCCAGGGAAAACGTAGTAGGTCCCTCCAAGCTGTTTGATGTTTCTGAGTCTTTGGAACTGGGGTGTGTCGATGATTTTGACAAGAAGAGGGTGGATCTCCACATGCCCATGGATGGGATCATTAAAAACCTGGCAGGAATGTAAAGTTGTTGTATTACATAACAGCCAACACCAGTTAATTAAAACACACATTTACACTCCTAATTTTGCAGAAGCCTTTATCCAAAGCAATTTAAAGTGAGTACAGTTACAGTTATTAAGGAGCGGGCAGGGGATACGCATCTTGCCCAAGGATGCATACAAGTTTACAGAGTTTACCATCAGGTGCTGTTGGTCTAGTGTTAGAAAGACTGTTCTTTAACCAACATGGTATTTCACTACAGAACATAACTTTTCAACAAAACTATTTCATCTATTTCCCTCTTTATATTCACATTCCTTTTTTTAATTTTTTATTCCATTTTCTTATTGGTACTACCAACATCCTAGTGAAGGAATGAGACTGTATGAGAACAGTATACTATTTTGGTAAATGGATTTACAATGATTAACTTCTGCAAGGAACGCCAAATTTTCCTTTTCCAGACCATAATATCACATCACCTTGGCATTTACCATGTTTATATTTTGACTGTTAAATGACTCTGTCCTCTTTATCTTTACAACCTTGAAACAGCAGCTGTGTTATGTGATGTACCTTGCTCAACTCTGCATCTAGCTGCCAGAGCTTTTTGAGACTGTGTAAAATTTGTAGGCGGTCACCAAGTGGCCTACAGTGACAGAAAGCAGAAAAGGAAGCAGAAAAGGAACAAAACAGGGGGGACAGTCAAATCGAAATTTCAAGTGAATCGGAAGTTCCCCAAGAATGCTCAAATACATTTCCAAATTATACATTTAACAATATCTGTTAGAAAATTAAGCTTAATTAAACATCTCTCAATATCACATGACCCTAAGAGAAAATTACTGAGGGTTAAGACATCCAAAACTTACTTAACGCCCATGTTCTCCAAGTGTTTCTCTGTAAGATATCGTAGGGCCGTGCCATTCAGTTTTTCCGCTGTTTGAAGAGGAAGTGTGGTCAGGATTAGTGTCTATGATGGTAAACAATCACGGCTAATGCTAGCTAGCTCTAAAAAAGTGGGCTATATAGTTGGGATGGCTTCGAGATAAAACTAAAGCGTAATCAATACTTAATTAGCAGATCAAATCTGAAAACCGACCTCTAAATGCATCTTCCCATTCTTCAAGTCCTTCTCGTCTCAAGTATTGACATGTAGCCTCAACATCCCACCCCATGAAGTCTGAGTCCTGCTGCAGGACAACAGCCCGCTTCTCCGGGGTTTTGAACGTATCTGCTGCTGACCGATATTCTCGTCGACGCTTTCGATTATCCATGTTGAGAATCGAGGGATTGTTTACGTAGCAGTGTGGTTGGAATTTTAGATATCTTATTTCGCGGGGTTTCTTTCAGCTGTTCTGTTTTTGCGCACACTCAGCAGCCTGGTGACACAAATGCCGGTCTTTTTCCGCTCTGGTTGGCTGGCTGTCAAAGGGGAGGGAACAGCTTCACCTCCTATGACATGACAGGCTGCGTTTGGTAGACGTACCGTTTACGGACGTTTAGTGCCGTTTGAGTTCATTAAACTAAATACGTTACACCGTAATAAACGTTTTTAATTTAGTTTCGTTCTCTTAAAGGGATTGATCAACTATGTGACCATAGTCGTGAAACATAACTGTAAATCGATACTGGACTAGTGTTTGATTATGTAACACATTGGCCTAAAGGTCCTATAATAAGGTCTACTAACTCATCAGCAGTTAGCCTACCTAGTTTTTAGTTTTATATAACTAATAATTAAATTATTAGGAACGGACTGCTGTGAATGAGTAGCTATAAATAGCTTTCTATATGAGATAATATTTATTAGTTTATGGTAGATTACACAACGCTAGGTTAATAATTTACGTAACTTTACTTAACCTGTATACTCCTGCATTTCCCTGCACTCTTTCCCCTCTGTAGTTTGAACCTGCACAATTTTATTGATAACTGATCAATAATTGTACAGGTTCATGATCTCTGAGCAGTGTGGAAGGAACATCTTCTACTTTGGAACATGAAGATATTTCCAAAAATGAAGATCATGTCTCAGTCAATCCGGAGTCTGACAGTGAGTTTTAAGAGGAGGATGAGATTGACCCTCTGTCAGAGAGTGTCTTTCTCGAGGTGCTGGTCAAGGCGTGGTTAGACATCAAATCCAGAGGAGACAACAAATCCCAAGGACAACCAGCTTCTGTAGCCATCATGAGGAGGATGCTGATACCCAACCAACTCTGTTGTGGACAAAAGTGCTTTCCCGCCGAGCTCCTGGTCAGGGACCACCAGCGACGTCTCCGCCGTGGAGCAGTAGTTCCGAGGCGCCGAGACGGCCTGGGGGATGAGGTATGGTTGGCTGCCCGGGACCTTCCACTCTGTTGGGACCCCGGTATGTGGGGCCATACAAGGTCCTCCGGAGGGTAAATGCTGTATAGTATATACGTTATCCCTGCCTGTAGAGTACAGCCGGATCTCACCTACTTATGTCTCTCTCCTCAGGCCCGGTGGTTCCCGGTCCCCTGGTGCAGCCCAGTCCCCTGGTGCAGCCCGGCCCGGCCCGGCCCGTCTGCCACGTCCCACCGACGACGCCTGGACCAGCCTGCTTCTCAACCCCGGGGCCGGCCCCCACACCGGAGAGCGGCACAGCCAGGAGGCGCGCCTAGCAGGGGGTACTGTAACAACAGGAGCACCCACGCTCCCCGCTCTCTCGCTCTAGCGGTGTAGTGAACCACCGGCCGGTGGCCGTTCATTCACCTAACGCACCCCCAATTACACACACCTGTTCCACATCTCCTCATCACCGCTCTCTCCCAGCCTATAAATAAAACACCCCCGGCGAGGGGGTGTTAAGGAGTTGTCGGTGACTGTTTGTGAAGCATGCTGCTACGTTTGTTATTTGAATTACCTGTAGTTTGGATTACCCTTCTGTAAATAAGGATATTAAAAAACACGCTAAGAGCATTTTTTCGTTACTTTGTTGTCCTCACTTTTTCTGTACTTGCACTCATCACCCTCGCACCGTGACAGCCACTGGTATGTGCCACACAAAAAATCACATCTAATGAATCAAGTAATCCAATATCATTAACAAACTAGTATTTTATGTGCAACTAGGCATAGCAGAAAGCTATGGTTTGTAAACATGAAATTCTTACAGAATACAGCTTTAAGTCTCAAATGTTTTGTTTCAGGAACAATTGGGTCCAACGCCCACAATCATCTTGAGCAGCAGTGATGGCAAGCCCCTGGGTGACAGCACGGCTGTAACTGTCATGATGGATGGGCATAAAACGATGGTGGACAATGGAGAGGCAGACAATTCTTTGGCCATGGGTGTTGTGTTGGCCCTGTATCACGTCTACAACATTGCATATCCCTGTCAGCTAAAGAAAACGTTTTCATTTTTGGAGGCGTTTATTCTAAAGCTTGACACTCAAACACATGTACCAGTAGCTGTGCATAGAGTTGCAAATACCCTGAATATTTCTTAAAAAGCACACTGTCAGACCCTTTCAACGAGTCTTGTAAACCACATCCCAACACTTTCCCCCTCTACCTCAGCATATTCACCTGGAGATGATTTCTTTTTATGCATACAATTCTAATTTCTAAATAAATTATATAAAAATGAACTGCTATTTTAATTTATTTCTTTACTGTACACAATATTGCAATATTACTCGAAGAACCATTTATTCCTTGGAAGAACCATTTAAATAGGGTTCTTTATCGAACCATTTGGGCCCACAAAAAGATTTATTTGAAAGGTTCTTTAGAGAACTTTTTTTCTTTAAGTTCTTCAAAGAACCAGAAATGATGCCTCAAAGAACCATTTTCTGATGGTTCTTTGAGGCACCTTTTGTAGGTTCTTTAAATAACTTTTTTAAGGACCAGTGTGGAATATTTAAGAGGCTCTAGTGACAGAAATGCAATATAAGATCCACAACTATGTTGTCAGTGGTGTACAAAGACCTTA
>JAODLI010002959.1:0-10201 GCA_027575585.1 Percopsis omiscomaycus
TTGGCCTACCTGTAAGCATCCTTGAGCAAGATGCCTAACCCCTATCTGCTCCATTTAATAGCAGCATGTAATTGTAATTCACTGTGGATAAATGCGTCTGCAAAATGACCTAATTGTAATTGTAATTAATGGGAGCCTCCGGGCGACCCACCAGGCTTGTTGGGATGAGCCCGCTGAAAATCCCTAATGAGGTCAGGGTCCAAGATCAGGCGGCGAGGAACCCAGCTCCGCACCTCAGGGCAATAACCCTCCCAGTCCACCAGATATTGCCATCCCCGGCCTCGACGACAGACATCCAGCAGCTGGTATACAGCGCAGGCAGGGTAGTCGTCGACGTGCGGAGGGGGAGGGTTGGCCAGAGGGCTGAGGCAGCTTTCAGAAACAGGTTGAAGTTGTGATACATGGAACGAAAGATGGATCCTAAGCGATCTGGGGACCTTGAGTTTGACAACAGAAGGATTAATAATGTTATCAATCTCGTAAGGCCCAATGTAACGAGGTAAAAGGTGAATTTACGTGTGAGTTTCCAGGGAAGTTTCCTTAGCGCTAAGCCTTCTGACCTGGTTGCATATACGCTCAAGGAGACACATACTGTATCGACATGGTCTCATATTGCACAACTACAGGTGCACACATACTGTATATATACAGTATACAACATGTACACCAGCAGACACAAATACACACCCCTGCCCCCACCAGCTGCGACAGCAGGAGGTTAGAGGGGTAAAGTAAATTGAGAACATCTGCAGACTGCAGATTAATGGGGGAAATTATCTGTAAATTAGGCGTGCTGCTTATTTATTTACTCATTCAAGCGTTGGAATGAAAGAGAGAGAGCAAGAGGGAGAGAGAGAGCGCGAACGAGGGCAAAGTGACAACATTTGACAAGGCGGCCATTTTTTAGAACATTCTGGGGGGTGTTAAATTTGTGGAAGCATTTTTGTGGAAGCATGTCCCATAAATTCCGATTTCTACCCATGAAGGGGAAATGTACACACACACACACACACACACACACATGCACACTCGCACACACACAAACACACACGGACAACTGGAGATTTTTAAAAAAGAAAGTTTAAAATTTAACTGTAAACAAAAAGG
This sequence comes from Percopsis omiscomaycus, assembly GCA_027575585.1. Lineage (NCBI taxonomy): Eukaryota > Metazoa > Chordata > Actinopteri > Percopsiformes > Percopsidae > Percopsis > Percopsis omiscomaycus. The sequence continues at coordinate 1,108 of JAODLI010002959.1, forward strand.
TATGCCAATATACAGATAACTTTAATATAGCAGTTAGAGTTGCCTTTGTCCAATATTCCTGTTAATGAATTTGAACAAACTTTGAACTTTTTAATATTCACTTCAGGTATACCAACCATTTTTTTTTTTTTCTGAGAGCCCCTGGTCGATCAGTACAATGCCTCCGGGGCCAAGCCCACCCCCCCTACGCCATGTTTGATATCGACTGCCAAGCTTTTTATGGAACGACTAGCCCCTCTCTCACCTCTTCAGCTGTCCGGTGAGGCCTCAGTCAGGCAGGAAATTGAACGGTAAGCTCATCTGTGGAACTGCTTTGAAGTGCCAGGCTGGGGGTAGGGCTGGGGGGTGGGGGTGATGTTCTCTGAGCTCACCGAATTTAGGTCGCGTTTGAAAGGCTAATATAGGGAGCAGGCCACCGAGCACAGTCCACGTGAACGGTTGTTTTCGGTTTTGTTTCTATCATTTTTCAATCATGTAAACTGAACAGTGTATTTTCTGTTGGTTATGATTTCTCTCAAATTAGGTTTTGTCAAAGTTATGTTGTTGTCTTGACCTATTTCATAAAATATTTTAATAAGGAATATTTTTTAAAAAGGAATAAGCATCTCTTCATCATCAACTTCTATGTGTCTACACAGATGCACACACACACACACACACATGATATACTCTATACAGAATACTGGACAAGAATCTCATTAACCCTACCCAGTGGGGTAATTTTGACCTTTTACTCATATCTCACAAGTACGTTGTGCTCTCATTCCACATTGCAATGTCTTAAGACTCTTTAAAGGAATTGGTTCATTTAAGAAAAGATTGTACACACTCTTTTCTATGTAAGCAATGTTTAGAAATGAGGCCCCAGGTAGCTGCTGGTATTAAAACAATGATTTGAAACATGGAAAGTGGCAAATGCACACAGTATTATAGAGGATAAATGGATGTTTTCACAGGCATTGATAGAAGTAACTAATGTAGGGCTGATGTGATCTTAAGAGAACAGTAAGATCATCTTCTTCAAAACGAATCATTTTGTTCTACAAGTGGTCAAGAGAACAGGCAGGATGAAAAAGGATAAATTACTGCCAAGGCAGAGAGAGAAATGGATTCTGTTCTAATGTCACATTTTTTCCCTCTTAAGAAAACATTAGTTTAATGAAAAACTGTTGGGCTATATTTTTGGAGGGTTTTTGAAAGCTTAACAAAAAGGACCTCACCCCTGTCAGCATGCCTTTGTTTTAATGCTTATTTGTAGAGCTGAACGTGAGCGGCAAATGGACTAATGAAATGATTAGTGTGCATTTTCTGTCTGGTGAAGGTCCCAAGACTGTCTCGAACATGGACTGACATTAATGAGTGTTAATTAAACTTTCACACTAAGAGACTACCTGACAAAAAAACAAACTAGAGTAAGCAGTTTTGAAATGGCACTCACAGAGGAAACAAAAAACCTTGTCTTTTAATTTAAGTTTTACAACGTGCAATTCGTCACAGTGAGTTTACTCCTGCAGTTTGAAATCTACATTTTATTGTATGCTTTTTTAATTAAGGTATAAAAGCATTACTAACTTGACAATAATGCCATATTGATGTAGTCGCAGGATGTCATGTGAATGCCCTACTGTATGTGCTATTGAGGGAAAAATATAAACCATATGCAATATGCCTATTTATGGGTGTTTGATGCTGGGATTATTTTATAGAAAATAAAGACAATGAATCATTGAATGAAAGTGTAGGGCACAAGTAAGTTAATTTCAATGGCATTAACATTTGATAACAGAGTTAGTTTATTTATCCTCTTATTAATGTGTGTCCACTAGTAACACTGTCTTACTGTAGCTTTTAGCTTAAGCTTTTTTCAGTGGACATTGTAGCAGAAATGTAAGCCTATGTGATATATTAGCTTTCCTTGTTTCAAATATGATTAATGCACTGTTTCCCAATATGAGAATGTTGTTTGGCTCAATATTTCATAATTTTCCTCTGCTCAAAACTGAAAATATTAATAAATGTGTATGAAGACATATGAATTATGATGTACAACTTGCTACTCCACTCGGGTTCGTGGGTCTCTATCAACAAATGTTGTGTAAGAGTTATTTATCTTTTGATTAATTTGACAAGACTTTTCTGTCAGCAGGCCCCAACTAATAACTATGAAATAAAGTAATGCTTTGTGGGTCTGACAGGAGCCCGGGAGAAGTTTGTCCTGAAAAGCAAAAGCAAGGCCCAGAAAAACCCTATTAAAATTGATTTGAACTCATAAAATATTAATTAACAGCTCTGATATTGTTTCCTACCTCTCACATGCCCCACTGGTGTAGAATATGAGACTCACCTACACACTCACCTACAAATATCTGCAATGTAAATGCGGTGTGATTAGCATCCTTAAATAAAAAGCTGCAACTTTTCCAGCTGAAATTTGGAGCTGAGCTTGAATCCCCATCCAACCCCATTGATTGAGGTTGCACTGACCCTGAGTAATACATATCCAAATGCAGCCATTTGTTCAGTTTTATTGATTCTGCTGCGGTACCTTGAGTCTTTATTACCCGCCACATAATTTCCCCCCTGGCTCAGCCTGTGAAAATGAGCTACAAGCTTAGCAATGGCCCATGGTAAGTCACCGCTGTCATAGAGGACAGGCTATCCGCGAGGGGGCTAAGTCATTACCACGGCGCAAATGGACTTCACTTGAAAAAATATTTCGACCCGTCATCAACGTGGTAGCAATACAAAACACACCTTCGAATGGACGGATGGATAGATGGAACAATACATGTAAAGGCAAACATAAAAAACATATATAACCAGTGATCAAATTGCCCTAAGAGGTTCTAAAAACACCGAAGGGTGTTGGATTGGACACCTTACATTAGTGATACTATCAAGTCTCAGCCTGGCTAGTATTAATACGCCCTAGACACATTACCAGAACCATCTACTCTGTCCTAACTAGTATTATTATGGCCTACACACACTACCAGAACCATCTACTCTGGCCTGGCTAGTATTAATATGCTCTAAACCTTCTCTGCTACTCAGCACCCACTAGAACAATTCCTCACAAATACACTGTTCACAGCATGCTGGCTCCTCTTCGACCGTGGCCATGCAGGAGCATGCCTTCATTTCTCTCTCCCCATGCGTGCCGAGCCAATTATATCTGCAGGTCCATCCGTGACAGTAGGTCACACCACAAAGGTCAGCATCATCAGTGTAGTGCTTCGTGCTCATCTGGCCCCCCTCCCTGCATGAGCCCAGGCTTTAATGGGCTTCATAGCAGAGTACACTATCACCATTAAATAGAGATTGTAAGAGCGTAAACTGACGTCTGTTTTGACAGAGCCCTGAGGCACACCAGGTAGGGTGGTAATAACAGCTGAAGGCCCCGGAGATGGGGAAAGGGGAGCGGCAAGCTAATTATATGGCGGCTGAGCATATTGATCCGATTGAACTAGCCTTCTCATCATTGGACCCGTGCTGATATACGTATATAGGAATACGATCTGTCTATTTCATATCAGGCAATATACTTTTACTGGTGAAATCTCCTTGGGTCTGCCATGAGCAAGCATATTTTAGAGGACATTATGTACCTTGTACTTCTCACAAATTTTCTTGGACAATGGTTGGAAAACTGTCTAGGTTGATCTACAGCTTTTATATTTAATAAATGTAAAAAAAAAATCAATTTATCACAGGTTCTAGATTTTATAAGAATACACGGGAGGGTGTTGGAAATCATTTGTCCTTCAAATAAGAAAGTGAAAAGATTCTGATTAATTCACATAAAAATGTGTCAGGATAGTTCCGTCTCCTTATTCCGCGCCTTTCTGACCTTTAATAAAATCTCTCTGCGGTTTTCTCGCATTGTCAACTTTATTTATTTGTCATGCCTAACTTTGCCCTTGTTTTCCACAGCTACGCGTTCTCTAAATTGAGTTTAAGGTTTGTCAGAATGGCTCTCTTGGTGCTTATTAGCCATCAACCAATGGGTGATGAAGATATAGTGCCTTTTCCCTCATTCCAGAGAGCCAATTTTGGTTGTTCGTACTCCGAGACAACCCTTTGATTAGTCACCTTATTTTCAACAACAAAAGAGAGATTTTGTGGGGAAATTTCCGGTTGTCGCACCCGGTTGTAAATATTAATTCATGTCTTAACTTTGTAAAGAAGGTTTCCACTCCCATAATTCTCCCTGTTCTTAAATGTATACATTCTGTTTACGGGACACACTTTCTGTCTATGTTTTCTGTAAAGAAAACACAGATGCACCTGGATGGTGAAAATAAGAAAGAACACAAGATGGCTGCCAAGTTTTGATGTTTAATTCCCCTCCTTTTGGAAGAGAACCAAGTTTGTAAATGTAGTCTTCACATGTATTCCGTGTACAACGTTTGTGTGTGTATCAATATGATGTAAAACCCCTTGTGTACGCATGCATATGGGTGCATTAATACAGTGTGTAGGTTTCTACTCAGGTGAGATCACAGCTGTGAAAGTCAAGGACTCCTACTTGAATCTTCTCAGAAGTCCGGCCCGGACGCTGGTGGCAGCTGTCTCTCTTTGTGTCCCAGTTCCAGGTGACGAGAGATTCCTCTTCATCTCGTGTCGTTGTCTTGCCTCAGACGCTACACTGCTAGCTGGCATTGCCTGCTAGCAGTGAGTTTAAGGGATCTCCCCACGAAGAACAAAGGTGCAAAAACAAGTAGACTACATTATTGAAGCGGACTGGGTTTGTGTGTGTGGGTACTGTATCATTGCCAATATTTTGGAAAGGCTCTTTAATATTCACACAGCTCCAAGTCACTGGAGTGAGCCAGAGGGAAAAAAGGCACCCTCTATTTTTGCTATATTATTGTACTCAAGGGCACACTGATATAATGAATGCATCATTCTGTTATCTGGAACAAGCTGTACAATTGCAGATATTTCTGGCCTACTGGATTTCCTCAAGTTTTACGGGTTCAAAAACCTGTATAGGCGTTCCTTGTAGTTTATCTGGTGTCCTTCGAATTTCTTCCAAGGAGTAAAACTATGGCAAGGTGATCTTGGATGATATCCTGCGTATGTGAAGGAGAGAATAAGAAAGACGGTATTCAAATCAAGAGTCATATCAGGGCCCATTCACTGATAAAAGAAATGTGGGCTGAGCTCAGCCTGCATTGCACATTCGAGAGTCTGGGTGCTTCCACCAAAGTCGTATTAAAGTGGATTTGGATTGGAAGGCATCTGTGATAGAAGGAGGCAAATCTGCAGGTGATGTCCTTGGTGCAGTGGGCACATGTGGTGTTTCATCCTCCCAAAAGTCTTTGTATTAGTTGAAACCCCCTCGCGCATCAAAGCCACTCCAAGTTTTACTTTTACCTCTATTTCACTCAGAGGCCTGCCCTACACAAATAGTATTTACAGAGCCAGCTTACCTTCGAAATTGTGGCTTTAAAGTTTCAGAACCTTCTATTTACATACAGATAAACGTTTTGCGAAAGCATTTCACCGTAAACGATTGTCAGACTTCAGAAAATTAATCAGTGACTGAGAAGGTGTTTGATTCCGCTGTGACCTGCAAGTTGATGTTCTCCTCTTGAATGGATCTGCATGCTTAATGATTTATGGAATAGCTAAATGCAAGCTTTTTGACCATACACCTTGCCCATGTCAGAATTCTTTATACTAAATAATTATAGAATGCAGTTTAATACAGTATAGTAGTACACAAGTTTAGTATGTGAACAATATCGACAGCAGCCATGCTAGATAATCAAGAACTAAATTGTGCATCTAGTGCACACTAAACAACAAAAACAATCCTACAGTGATTTGGGCCTTGATATCCCACAATGCTTTGCACCTTGACGTACCATCAAATTTACATGTATTTTTTATTTTTTTTTACCATTGTATTCAACACACTTTTGGGCATATTTTTTTAGATGCTTTCAAGGAAGCTTTTCTGTTGTACATACTTTTGTTCGTAGTATATACTAGTACATACAATGAATTTGGACACGGCCCCTGCCTTTCTCTCATGCAGAAGGACAAAAATACTGTATGTTGGCAGTCAAAGTAGTGTTTACACAACTTAACTGGACTTCATGATATTTATTATGGAATTAATAGTCCACTGAAAACTTTTTCTATATAATACAAGTCGCAAAAACACTGCTTCTTAGAATCAGCAGACAATGTGGAATGTTACATTTTCATGTGCTTTCTTGTCTCCTTGGCATTTTGCTGATTTACTGATATGACAAAAGGAGAAAATGACAGTTGCCCTGCTTTACAGTTTAACGCTGCGAGTGTTCATGTGGTACTTCCCCAGAAAGCTTATTGTTTCAGTTTGTCTTCTGACATCAAAAGTCCATAATCTTGTTTAACACCTTTTCTCCCACATCTTCTGGGAGTATTTACAGAACTGAGGCTGGAAATAGCGAAGTTCTGATCACTTAATCACGGTCAGTAAAATTAACTAACCTTTTTTTATGTCATTTTGTTAATTTCGTTCCATTATTGCTGGTTTACATTATAATTATTAGGCCTATTATTTTTATTTATATATCTCTAAAGTGCTTAACCTATAACCCATAATTAACATTGCAATAGGCTATTCTCTCTGCTGTTGGCCCAGTGGGACATTAAGGTTTTCGAAATGAATGTAAGTGAATGCAGATGCCAAAATCACTGCAAGTCCAGGTTACTCCACGTTATTGTGCTTACCCCACAGCCCTGTGGCTGAGCTGTGACGTGACAAATGAACGAAAGACTCAAACCTGAAGACCCATAGTTATGAGTGGTGAACTAATCAATTCTGTTTCCTGTGTTTAGCCCACAGCCCTGTGGCGGAGCCTATACAGCTGTCATGTGACAAAAACGAAAGACACAAACCCGTAGACCCATAGTTACCCATGTAATTAGTCGTTGACTAATCCTTTCTGTTTCCTGTACTGACTTAGCCTATGCAGCTGCCATGTGACGAGCGAACGTAAGCGTCCAAGACCATTCACGCATGCGGGAAAATGAACGAATCAGTCACTGAGACAACTCATTACTCCGGGTCATATAAAAAGAACGAAACGTTCACGAGCAACACATCACTAGCTGAAGAACAGCAGCCCAAGTAATTTCTAAAGCTCAATGTGAAGCTAGTGAAGTGTCTTCACTAGTGTATTTTGGGCAGTATTACCACCAGAAAATCTGGCTTCAGCTTATGTGTCGTGACCCCGCCTTGTCCCTGTTTTCAGAGTTTTATGGTGGCTTTACGCTCTACACTACACTTTTTGACACCATAAAACTCTCTCAGATCCAGTTGCCTGCTGTTAAATAATCACATACGCTAGAGAAACTAATGCTAATGTGATTTGAGTCCAAGTCCCATAACTCAAGTCATAAACTATGGTTATTGTTATGGTTATGGTTTCCCTTTTCGCCTGTGTTGGATTGCTGTGAAAAATTTGTACAAAGTACAAGTAAAGTTGTATATTGACCCGAACATGATCTTTTATGTACATGTCAACCAGATGTTGCATAAAAATATCCTTTATATGCATTTGGGGAACACTTTTTGGTTATTTATTAATCTGACAATTGGGGGGTAAACATAGTTTCAGTCTGGGTTGCTTTCTTTCCTCTTTCCAATATCATTTTCAGTTTGTTCTTCAAGGCTAAATAATTCACCAGCATGTCTCTAAGCATCTGCTTTCTTTCTGAACAATTATCTCTTCTATTTGAGTCCTAATTGTGTTTGTGCTGCTAGAGATGTATATTATTTATTAACGTTAGCCTTTCTTGTTTGATCTTTACACTACCTTTTCTTAAAGTAAACAAAAATGCTACGTGTCTTGACATGTGCCACATTGTGTAGTCTTCAATAGGTACAATCAGTGGACACATTAAAGGCTCTAGTTTTCAGACAACACAAGGCTGGCAGTACCGCTAGCGCAGCTGTAATGACCATTTGTTTGTAAAATCAGTATGCAATTTATAAGTATTATAAAACCTACAGTAATAACTCAAAAGTATTAGCAATTAACAAAAAACATTCACAAAACACACACTCGCATGTTGCTGTAAAATAGGTCTTTTCCCTATTCTAATAATAATAATAATAAATTTTATTTCAAAACACCCAAGGTCACCTTGCAAGACAAAATAAACAATGTAACAATGAAACAATCAATGAAACATAAATACAGTGCATAAAATCAATAATTCTATTGCTATGTTGTTAAACTCTCAAAACTATGGATGGAACTACCTCAACCACAGGACAGGCATTTCAAACTGGTTTCATTAAAATTAACATTTAAGTCTGTGTACAGTGTTAAATCAGTTTTTATGATTGTTGATTTGATGTTCATTGTTTTTTGCAGTGCATATATGATGGATGATTCATCAGTAGTATGTGTGTGTGTGCCTGTCCCCTCAATCGTCACTAGCCTAGATCTCAGTTCATTCTGTTCTATGGATCCAGAGTAAATGCAAAAGTGTTAGTAATCAGATGGTTCCACCTTTCCATTAAAAGATAAGAAAGCCATCTACTGACAGGTCTTCATGCTAAGAGACTTACCATTGACAAATACCACACAGTCAATTCAATTCATTCTTCATCAAAAGAAGCCCAGGAGTGAAGGTTATATGGGAGAAGGTGTAATGATGTGTGGGTTGAATCAATCTGTTTTCTCCTCAACAGTTTTCCTCAACACGATAAACAGGAATCTATTTGTGATTGAATCTCGACATGTGTTGCGTTAACGTAGCAGCAGCGGAGTTTAAAACCAGCACCATGTGATCAAACAGGAAGGATGACCCTTAGAATATGTGGAGGTTTTAAGCTAGAAGTCAAAGTGACTTTTAAATCTGTAGTAGCCTATACGATGCCACTGATTCGCTTGCAGGTCCAGATAATGGGTCTGAGATGTTAAAGCTACAATCTCAATCTTGCATACGTTCAGTGTGTAGAATGAACACACACTGCAAACTTTGTTAAACATTTAAATGTTCCTCTCACATTTATAGCATTTAGCAGACGCTTTTATCCAAAGCGACTTACAATTAGTACATTTTACATGGAGCATGTAGGGGT
>JAODLI010002960.1:0-10201 GCA_027575585.1 Percopsis omiscomaycus
ATGTCATTCCACAGGGCCGCAGTCTTCAGTAACCTAAAACCCCAAGTATGTCAGAGCTTGCACACAGCTGTGAGAGATTATACGCGTGCATGCGCCTGTGTGTACATGGCTGTGTGTATGTGTGTGTGTGTGTGTGTGTGTGTGCTTTAGCATGCTAATTAGCAGCTAATGAGTTATTGATCAAGTCCAGTATATTTTATGGAGGTGAGAGGACAAGCGGGACACACTGCTCTAGATGGCACGTCGGCCATAACTCTGTTTCTCACACACACACACACACACACATACACACACACACACACACACACACACAAACACACACACGGATTTCCTCCCTTATCCCTAGCGATGTAATAAGGCCCTCTATTTCTTTCTGTCTTGACCTTGAAACATTATTGAAACTCTCAGTGAAATATCTTTACAGGATACAGAGGGGGGAGGGGGGGGTTCTACTTGATATAAGTGTCCTCCATCTGTCCTGCTTTAGCTCTACATGTGGGGGTCCCTGCAGCAGAGGCTGTGCTATATGCATCTGTATGAGTGTGATACACGCTGGTGAAATGGTGGTCCCCTGTAAGTACTGCTAAAGCAAGATAGCTCAAGCAGAGGTTATGTGCTGTAGCTGTTATGCTAAGGCATGTTGCAAACATTTCAATACAGTGAAAGGTAAGTAAGAAGTTCTTACTTAGTAACTTAGTTAAAGGGTGAGCAACCAACTTCAGCTTTCCCTCGAGAGAAAGGTAGCTCTGCCATATGTATCGGATGGTATACTGCATATTATACATGTATTCATTTATAAGACGTTGTATACCTTTTGAGGTATATTGTGGGATTCCCTTTAAGGCCGATGTATGCCTCTGTGTCAAACCAACGCAGAGCCTTCGCTGTGGCCTACGCAGTCATGAGCATTTATACGTGTGCACTGGTGTGTCTGCCGCGCGGACCTGTGTGCGTTGACTTCGCCGAGCCCAACTACGCGGCAATGGATAGACTGTGTTAGCGCTACGGTCGGCCTTGCACAGTCCGGAACCTAGAGCCCTAAATGTTTTATGTTTCCATGGCTTTTCACCCACATAACCACTTTAGCGCAAATCATGGCAGACAAAAAGCATCGTGTGGCATCCTAATGGTCCCGCCCCCCTCATTGAGAACCACTGGTGTATTAGATGTGACATTGAGGTGTCTCAGTTGGCTGTAAAAAAACCCAATGAAGCAGTTTTCACACAGATTTTGTTGTTGTTGTTGCACAGCAAAACGTTGAGTGCTCCATCAGGAAAGGTTGGGGGACATTGAAAGCTTTGCTGATTTAACAACAAAATATAGTTCCAGGCGGCAAGTACTGAATCACTGGAGGTCTAAAAAATGGTTCTGGACCCCTCAAGGTTGCAACGGCCATAAAATATAGCTTAGGCTTTTGCTAATAGCATGGCTAACGTTGTGCACTTGCAGACTATTTCCTAAGCCTGTTACAGCTAAATGGAAAACGGGAGTGTGAGTCCGCGAGTGTGCCCATGCCCACGTGTGTGTGTGTGTGTGTGTGTGTGTGCTTGTGTGTGACCCTGGCCTTTAATCCACTTTACCTTTCATTTCCTTTCTAGCTTCTAAAACGACCTAAGGCATCAGTAACACCTGGCTAGACTCCTCTCCCTCTCCTCCTCTCTGTCACTTGTCTTCCTCCAATGCTCTCTATCCTCTCAGACTCCTTACTCTGCTGTGGTTGGGTGATATAGTCACACATTCAATTATGTTTGCGGCTGTCAAGTGTCTTTTATTTTTGTATTTTATTTAAATCCTTAGGGTGTGTTTTGTTTGGACTTGAGAACTCTAGAGTTGAATCTCAAAACACTTGCACTGTTAAGAGCACACTTGCCACTGTGCAGAGAACAAGTCTCACGGCTTATGCTAATGTAGCATCTGCTACACTTTGACACTGCTACTGGTTCTGGGTGTTTGATTTTTTAGTAAATGCTAAATCTTATTACACTGTTACACTGTGTTTACAAATCAAACAGTGCCCTGGAAACCCACACACAAAGAAGTTGTGAAAAGTCAACTAACAACGGCAACAAAGACTGTTTTGAGTTATGTAAAAATATTCTGCTGCTACTACAACTACTAATACAGCTACGGCTGCCTCTACTATTGGCGGGAAGTCCGAATAATTTTGTTGATTTGTTGATTTCGAGTCAGTTCTTCTAAATGTGGGCTACCTACTTTAACTTTTACAGTTTTTCTGATCTGTGTGGACCCCATTGTAGCTAGGCTCGGGGAGTAAATCGAACTCAAGAATTATACATTCAAAATAATTCGTTTGTTCTGTTTTGCCCAGCACAAGCCTGTACTTTGAACACTGTTGAACTACTACAGGTGCATTTATGTGCCTAAACTGCCCCTTCTGCTCTAAATGTCAGTACATTTCAACCTTCCCTAACCAACACACACGGACAGTTCAGTTCCAAGAACAGTGTGTTTGAATATGTGTGCGTGTGTGTGTGTGTGCGTGTGCGTGTGTGCGTGTGCGTGCGTGTGTGCGTGTGTGTGGTCTGGCGGAAGCGTGTGAAACTTGCTGGCTGGTTCATTAAATGGCGAAGCGATCAATTCCTAATCCGCTTTGTTTCCATGCAACTCCCACCCCATGCCATTGTGTCTTCCTCTTTGTCAAATTCAATTACTGACGACATCGCTGAAGGAATCTACACAAGAACCAATTACCGCTCTAAACCCCCCGGGTGTGTGTGCGTGTGTGTGTGTGTGTGTGTGTGTGTGTCAAAGATAGAGAGGGAGGGTGGAACGGACGTGCGTGCACATTTATGCGTGTGTGTGTGTGTGTAAAGGCGAACATCTCAACCAGCTGAGGATGAGTGTTAAGCCGGTGGGCTCTCGCCGCTTGACAACTGTGTTTGCTTTGTCAAGCCATCAACAAGCCCACACCTCACCCCCTCCCCCCCTCTCTCTCTCCCTCCTTTCTCCCACCACTCCTCTACATCCAAGCCCTCTTCTCGTGCCCTTTATGCTCCCCTTGTCTCCTTTCCTCCTCTCCTTTTGACTCTCTCCTGTCCTTAATGCCACTAATGAGTTTATTTGTGTGTGTTTGTCCCCTATCTGTCACCCCAGTATCATTGCCACAAGTGGCCTACGCATACAGCTATGTCAGCAATGGCTTCCACTCACACGGGCACGCGGGCACATCACTAATGCCGGGCCCTCAGGAGACCCTAAACAAGACACTTAGCGTCGTCAGAGAATGACACAGCAGGAAGGTGGGTGTGGAGTCGTAGGCTGCCTGGCTGTCGAGGCTAAATCAGTAACCTGCTCCTGAGGAAGAACTGCAGGGGGTGCTGGAGTCGCCCAGCGAGCCCTGGTTCCTGTAAGGTACACCGCAGGGACGTTAAACTACATTAATGAATGAATATGAATGAATATATCCATCCATCACAAAGAGACAGTTTGTGTGTCCCCAACCCGCTCACCGTGCGCGCTACGGAAATGTTTCCAAAGTTCAACAGGGTTGGACGGGACCACGCTGGGTGCAAATAGGATTTCATGTTACACTAAACTATCATTTTATAACCGTAAACTGTAATTTCGGAGCATTTAGACATTCCAGTAGGTAGCCTCTACCACAATACCTACAGTATGCACTAATAATATAATGTTACGGCGGGAAAAAAGACACCTCACCGGACTCACAACAAATGCACCACATTTCCTCCCACCCTCTGATATGTCTCCGTGTGTGTGTGGACAGCTCTTTTGCAGGCTTGCTCACATGGCCTGACACCACATTGACAAAGTGTGAACCGCCCAAATCCTGAATGGTGCTTCACAGGCGTCGAATGGTTTAGTGACAGTCACGGCTACCTGGCACTGAGGCACTGTGGGTAACGTTGTCACGCAGCTGTCGGTTAAACCTCCATGTTTGTGTGAGTAGGATAAAGAGGCACCGGATCAGCTGTCAACACACGAGGGTTTACTAATAGCCAATCAACGAATACACGCGTGCACACATACTGTACTGTGTGTATGTGTTTGTAGTTAGCAATTATTTGAAGAGTGATAACTTTAGATTATTGTAAATATTAATTAATGTTGTGCAAATTCATAGGTGAAGTAATTTAGGCTACTAATTGTAAGTTGCTTTGGATAAATGCTTAAATGTAAATGTAAATGTATAAAGGGTGCCAAACAAACCTTCCACATTTATACAGCGTAAAAAGCCAGGGTTATTGCGGCTTTGTTCCGCCTCGCCGTTCTGTGTACGGAGGTTGAATGGGGGGTCATTTCTGTTCCAGTTCTGTTACTACCTGCCCAGAGGCGGAACATAAATGAACCCCCATTCCACCTCCGTACCTTGTCTGTGTAAATGCCGGAATGGGGGAATAGGGGTGCGGCATTTTGATGAAGCTTGTCACCAGAGTCATGTATCCACAAGCACTGTATTATTTCATGAAGGAAGGTTATACTAGCAGATGTGTCATAAAAAAATCATCGACGGCCACTATGAGGAAACAATATTGTCAGAAATGGACGGACAAGATTAGGCTATTTAACGTCACGACACTGTGTACTCCATACATTTAAATAGGCCTATATAAAGCGATCACGTTCATTCATTATTCAGCGCGTCATTTCACCACGAGCCATAGACAGGCTATGCTAGGCACAAAGACTACATAATACAAACAAATAACAACCACTGTAGTATACAGTGGCTGTAAGCGAGACGTGAGCAGAGCGCAAAGAAGACACGGTGAGTCAGGGAGACGGAACAGAGCGATGCGCTTGTAACTTTTAATCAAGAACTTTACAGGTTTAGAGAAACAACCAGTAGCATGGCCACAGGAACATAGAAACAAAATCACGGACAATTCCCCGCATCCACCCTCCCGCTTATATAGCCGCTAGAAGAGGGCTGATGAGGGGATTGCAGACAGGTGTGGGCCGCGGCTGGGATGCGCTTGCTATGGGGACGGCCGACGGCCCCTTCCCGGCAAGCTCGACAGGGAAGGGGCAGAGGCTCCGGTTGTGACAATAGCAGAAGCCAGAAACCTCTTAAAAGAATAAAAAATATGTCAGAAAAGGAGCATAAGAAGTTAACACTTCATTTATTCCATTCCAATAATTTGGATTCACTAAAAATATTCTTAATTATAATAATGTAGACAGTATACAATATGTAGAGTATATACTCTACATATTGGCTTATATACTGTACTGTTTCATATAGAATATTGTCATGGTCATGTATACTTGATACTGATTGGCTGTATTTCCCCGGGCTTGATTGACAGCTTTGAGGGAGAAGACGCGTACCCCCTCTGGTTCCATGCATGCGTGCGCGCGGAGAGTACGTGAGAGGACGGAAGACACGCAGGCGACCGCGTTCCCCGGATGACCTCGTGGACCGACCTCCAGACGCAATCACAGGATTTCCTTTAGGCCGTCAATAGAGCATCACATTTCATAGGGAGCCCTCCCTGCTACTGCAGCTCCAGCCCCGCCACAGCAGTCGCCACACTCAGGCGTTGATTACAGGAAGGAGAGAGTTCCATTTGCAGTTCACTTGGAGTGGCTAGCTTTCCGCGTCGCCCAGTAAAGCGCTGACTGGACTGGACTTGACGTTTTGTGTGTGAATTATCTGCCAATACTCCGCTGTCTCCGGGATATCAAGTGTGTGTGTGCGTGGGTGTGTGCGTGCGTAGAAACTGAAAGCAATCTTTCCCCAGTGTTCCATAGCACAACCACTTAACTCCCAGGTGCCCTTTTCACTTCCACTACACACACGCACACACACACACACACACACACCCTTCAAGGTAGCCAGCACACACCTCACATTTTACAAAATACACACACACACACACACACACCGCCGCGAGAACACGGTGCTTGTATTACATGGGGCTCAATGAGTCCTTTTCATTTTGCCCGTGTTGTTATTGATTGTATTTAAACAGCTCTACTGCTGTCGTCTTGTTGCAGGAAATTACCTTCATATTGAAACTGTCAGCGCAGCGGTACGCTTCCCTTTGGGCCCCGGGCCAGCCCCGGGGACGCCAAGCAAAGGGGGGAATCAATCTTCACTCCCCGGTTACGGACTGTTTCTTTAAAGATAATTGTGAGGTGATTTATTAGTCGGCATACGCAGAAAGGATGGAATATGTTGGAGGGGGGGCGGGAGGGAGAGAGAGAGAGAGAGACGGGACAGCCGGTGACAAGGATAAACTAGATTCAGGCCTTCTGGAACGTGTACACCACCGTAGCTCTTATGTGAGCACGAGACGTTTTTAATGTTCTTTGAAATAAGCTCTGTCAAAGTGACATTCTTTACAAGGGCTACAGAATTAAACTGCAATAGCAGGTTTAACCTCTACATTGCAGTAAACCCACCAATGCCCCAAGTATCTGAATAAAGTGTAGCCCTACTGCATTAAACGTGTTAGGTGCAGTACTGCCCCCTCACCCCCACCCCTTATGGCTGATAAAACAACAAAGCAATAGTTTGTGGTGTGTCACGGCCATTGAAAACAACGAACATAAACAGGTCTGAGTTGGAGAGCGTTGTCGAGGAGCCACGCCGCTCGGTTCAAAAGCAGCTCTGTGACATTTGCGATGTTCAAACAAACAAACACTGCTCGCCGTTTTCTCTCCAGACCATCATAGATACAATGGCTCATAGCTTAGTAGGTGAACAAACACTTGTCTTCTAGAGGTTTCACCAACTACTACTACTACTATAACCACTAGTCAGTCAACCAGTCGTGGACAACATCATTTATAAAATTGTAAATAACAAATTATTTAATATTATTATTATTTATTTATTTTTACTGTATATAAACTGTGATCCTACATAGTGTGACATGTCATAGTAGAATGCTTGAACTGTCTGTGTTACAAAATACAATTTTTATTGTTACCTAGAACTCCTTTCTCTGTGTCTTTCTTACATACAGTAATAACTAGTCGACTGCTATTATGAAAAACTTGGCAACTGGTAAAAATCAGTAGTTGTGAAACCCCTATTGTCCTCCGCCTATTTGTTGTTCTGAATCAGTAGCAGGACGTGTATAGTGTCTAGGTCAAGATAAAACATGAGTCACATTTCCAATGGCTCTGTTTTGATGCTGCTTTATAACCATTACAGAGACAGAGGCACACGTATAATGAAACGGCTCACCCCGCTGTGATAAGTGTCACAATATAAATTATTATGCACAGTGAACCAGAGTTCTGCTGTATTCCACAGAGATACATTCAGATGGAAGCATTCTTCTTGCTGTGGAAAATTGTTGCCAGTTTATCGCCTTGGCAAACATTTCCGCTCGGATGCTTTTGTTCTCGCTCTCCATCAAGTTCTATCTTTTTTTTACGCTATTTTACTGAATGTGTAATTCTTTCCATCTGGAAAAGCATTCTGAAAGCATTTACAAATGTAAATGGTATTAAAACAATAGCTGCTTTATGGCCCAGATGGATGAATTGAGGAGTGTCCTAACAACACATCAATTACAGTAGGTGTGTATGAAGCAGCAATACAGCGCATGTGAATTAGTCAGTTGAGAATAGTGAATAAAATAATAACCTCCTTCTAAAACCATCAGAGCAACTCCTGTCTTCCATAATTTGCATCTTTGCTGTATTGAATACAAAGGTCTAATTTAGTATAATTGCATGTCGCCAAAATGCACGTTGCCATATTTCACGGATTTCTGAGCATTTACATAGACTGTGTTCATATTTCATAATAGGCAAAGCAAATAAAACAGACAGATGATGCCATAAATTTAGAATCTACATTTTTTTTTTAAACAAAAGCAAGGAAAAAAATCAAAAACTTTATGGTACATAGTGGTAAAATACAGTAATAAAAAAACTACAAAAATAAACTATAATGTCTCCTCATATATATATATATACATATATATATATATGTATACACTGCTCCAGAAAATTAAGGGAACACTCAAATCACACTCGATGATCTAAATCTTTACTGTACATTATGTAATTCGTTGAGAACAACGCTCAATGGAAATCAAAACGGTCAATGGAAACCAAAATCGCCAACCTATTGAGGGCTGGATTCAAACTCACACCAAAAATCTTTGGTGAAAACAATTGAAGGCTGTTCCAACCTGCATGAGTGTCATGACGGCAACTCATGATGTGACTTGTGTAACTCATCATGTGAGTGTGTAGGGCCCCCATGTGCCTGTATGCACTCCTGACAACGTCTGGGCATGCTCCTGATGAGACGGCAGATGGTGTCCTGGGGGATCTCCGCCCGGACCTGGATTAGGGCATCAGTGAGCTCCTGGACAGTCTGTGGCGCTACTTGGCGGATGCACCGATACATAACGTCCCAGAGGTTCTCAATAAGATTCAGGTCTGGGGAACTTGAGGGCCAGTCAATGGCATCAATGCCTTCGTCATGCAGAAACTGCCTACACACTCACATGAGGCCGGGCATTGTCCTGCACCAGAAGGAACCCAGGGCCCACTGCACCAGTGTAAGGTCTGACGATGCGTCTGAGGATTTCATCCTGGTACCTAACAGCAGTCAGGGTACCCTTGGCTAGCACGTGGAGGTCTGTGCGACCCTCCAAAGATATGCCTCCCCAGACCATCACTGACCCACCACCAAACCAGTTATGCTGGATGATGTTGCAGGCAGCATAACGTTCACCACGGCATCTCCAGACTCTTTCACGTCTGTCACGTGTGCTCCGTGTGAACCTGCTCTCAACTGTGAAGAAAACGGGGCGCCAATGGCGGACCTGCAAATTCTGGTCTTCTCTGGGGAATGTCGATTGAATTGCAGAGTGCTGGGCAGTGAGCCACAGGTCCTAGAGGACGTCGGGCCCTCATGCCACCCTCATGGAGTCTGTTTCTTACAGTTTGGTCAGAAACATGCACACCAGCCCGCTGGAGGGCATTTTGTAGCGCTCTGGCAGTGCTTCTCCTGTTTCTCCTCGCACAATGGAGCAGATACCGGTCCTGCTGCTGGGTTGACGCCCTTCTACGGCCCTGTCCAGCTCTCCTTCAAGAAACAGCCCGTCTCCTGGTATCTCCTCCATGCTCTTGAGACTGTACTGGGAGACACAGCAAACCTTCCTGCGACGGCACGCATGGATGTGCCATCCTGGAGGAGTTAGACTGTGCAACCTGAATAGGCTGCAGGTACCGCCTCATGCTACCAGTAGTGACAAAGATACTAGCAAAACGCAAAACGAGTAGAATCGGTCAGGAAGGAGAAGGAGAAAGTGACCACCACCTGCAAAACCATTCCCTTTTTGGAGGTAGCCTCCCCTGTGCCCCTGTTGTCACTTTTATTTTCTTCAAAACAGTGATGATTACGTGTTCCCTTCATTTCTCTGAGCATGCGTGTATATCCATATACAGCCATGGAAAAAATTCATAGACCACTGCCTATTCTTGTAAATATAATAATATAAATATATATATCAAAAATGTAATGAAAGTGTATATTATTATTCTTTTTAATATAAATATAAATATAAATGTATTATATATAAATGTAATTGTATATAGATCTCACACACACATATGTATGTGTGTGTGCGTGTGCGTGTGCGTGCGTGTGCACCTTGATGACGTCCACATCCGTTGAGGTGCAGGTGACCGAGTCGTCCACCTCCCTCACACGCCCGTCCGCTTCCACGGTAACCAGTTTGACAGGGACTGTGACGCGATGCCCAGTGAGAATGGCCGTGTTCACCACCTCTGTATCCTATAATACAACACAATGACACATTACAAATACAGGCGATACAGGAGATACAATAGAGACGATACAAAACAATACATTAAATACATAAATATTACAATACCACAATATTACAATAAAATAAAAACAATACAATATTCAATATATTTGTAATATTGTATTGTAATAATTTTCGTTTGATTAGAACTTTAAAATGCGTGCACGCACGCACACACACTAATGTGTCTTTATGTCCATCTTATTAGCGGCCAGTGGCTTTAAAAGTGGCTATTGCCAACACACACACATCCAGATAAAGAGCATGTGAAAGGTGACAAGTTGTCCAATGCCCTATCCTTCTCGGCCACACATTAGGATGTGACCTTTACTTAATGAGATCTCTCTCTCTCTCTCTCTCTCTCTCTCTCTCTCTCTCTCTCTCTCTCTCTCTCTCTCTCTCTCTCTCTCTCT
>JAODLI010002961.1:0-10200 GCA_027575585.1 Percopsis omiscomaycus
GCAGTTCTGAAGGCGAAAGGGGGTCAAACACAGTATTAGTATGGTGTTCCTAATAATCCTTTAGGTGAGTGTATAATGATCACTAGATCTTGCATGGGGCTTGCGTTCAGCCGAAGTGTCATTCCTTTCCTTGTTGACAGTCAGTGATTATTTCATTAGAATATTTGTGTTCTAGCCCTTCAGTCATTAAGCAAAATGTTATGAATATTTATTTATTTTATTTGTAGCAACCATGTTTCCAAAGGCATAAATTCCAGAAGAAGTATTGACCAAACTCAACATGATCTAGTTGTCCTAACACATTTTTTGTCCTACATTTATTGTCAGAGCATCGTCCAAGTAGTGCAAACATTTGAGACAGTTGTGATTGTAAATTCACTGTCGATTACAGTTTGGATATTCTAATTGTTGGGCGACAACAAAGTATAAACCAGACTGGATGCTTATTCTATATAACAATTTATCTGAATGACAGGACAGCTAGTAACTGCGTAATTTTGGTTGAGAATTACTATGTGTGCACAACCAAACTTGCATTATAATAAATGAATTATCTACCAAAACTAACGGATCATAGACAGTGAACATTATGTCATAACAGAAGCAAGCACTACGATTATGCCCCTTTTCCCAACTCCATTCAGTATGATTCACACCTACCAAGTAAACAAGTAACACCTCCCAACCCCCTTCCCTTCAATGTTCGCTTTTGTTATTAGGTGCTTTTCTAGCGCATTTCCCAAAGAGAAGTCGATCACATGTCTGATGGATGTCATAGTTTCATTAGATGTCACTAATACCACGAGTACCACCATCCATCATGAGTTTCCACACATGTAGGCACAGCTTGGAAATTAATAAATATGTGTTAATGCTGTTTTTACAAAATATGTACAGTATGTTGCAATGGATTTCTTTTGTCAACGCTGTGTCGGGTGTGTGGTTTACAATAAATACATGAGAGGGGCTAAATTTTTACCATTTATTGAAACAAAATTATGGCATGAAAACAGAAAAAATATCTTTTTTATTGACAGCTGTATGGAGTGTGTAGTTTATTTACAGTAAATACCTAAGAAAAAATAAATTATACACCCGAGATTTACAATAAAAATGTACTAAATAAATAAATACATAACAAAATACTAAACTGCTCAAAAAATTAAAGGAACACGTAATCATCAGAGTATAACACCAAGTCAATTAAACTGGGGCAGAATAGTCTAGTGGTCTAGGTGTTGGACTTCCAGCCAGAAGGTTGTCCTACCTGTAATCATCCTTGTGCAAGATGCCTAACCTGCTTTGGATAAGTCGCTTTGGATAAAAGCCAAATGAATGTGGATATCTGAAATTGGCAGGACACCAGAATTGGCAGGTCCGCCATTGGCGCCACGTTCTCTTTACAGATGAGAACAGGTTCACACAGAGTACATTGGACAGACGTGAAAGAGTCTGAAAACTCTGTGGTGAACGTTATGAAGCCGGCAACATCATCCAGCTTGACCGGTTTGGCGGTGGGTCTGGGGAGGGTCGCACAGACCTCCACCTGCTAGCCAACGGTACCCTGACTGCTGTTAGGATCGTCAGACCTTACGCTGATGCAGTGAGCCCTGGGTTCCTCCTGGTGCCCAGGCCTCATGTAGCCAGAGAGTGTAGGCAGTTCCTGGATGACAAAGGTATTGATGCCACTGACTGGCCCTCACATTCCCTAGACCTAAATCCAATTGAGAACCTCTGGGACATTATGTATCGGTGCATCCGATGCCGCCAAGTAACACCACAGAGAACACTGATGCCTTGATCCAGGTCTGGGAGGCCCAGGCGTTGTCGGGAGTGCATACAGGCACGTGGGGGCCAAACACACTACTGAGTCACATCATGAGTTGCCGTGATGAAATTCATGCAATTTGGAACAGCCTGTGATTACCTTGATTTACAGTGTGACTTTGAATACTGTAATCGGTTGGTGATTTTGGTTTCCACTGACCGTTGTTGCGTCATTTTGTTCAATTAATTACACAATGTACAGTAGAGATTTTGATCTTTAATATGACAACCGAGAACAATAGTCCCAACCCCCTGCTAACGACCACGTCATGAATCATTTGGTCTACTGACCAACTCAAAACTGACCAACTTTATCAACATTCCAACCACATCTTTGGTGCCTTCTTAGAGCAATTGCCAAGACAAGACATATCTGGAAGGTCTCACAAGTTTTGTTCCCTGAACATCGGCCGACTTGACACGACTTGAGTTACAGTATGTGCTACTGCTGGAATTTCCTGAATTTCTGTTGAGACAATGGCCTTCTAAATTTATCAGTCATAGAAACTAGTGTAGAAACCAGCGAAGATTCGAGTGCAGAAATCATCTTACTACAGAGTTTGATTCCTGAAACCTTCATATCTTGCCTGTCCCAGCCAGTCCCAAGAATGATCGGGCTTTGATAAATGTGGCGGCTGAAAACGATCGTCATTTAAATACCACCCCCTATATATTCTCGGTTTAGAGGCCTCACTCCTAGAATTTACGACATGGCTAAACGTAACCCGGAAAAAAAGTAGTTCTCCAACCTAGAGATTGAAACATTTACATCTCACATCCAGTCAAATTCTCTATCTCGTGCTTAAAGGTCCCGGTGGCCATAAATCCAAATGTGGAGTGCACCTGCACTGGCAAAGGCATTGGAGCATCGGGATTCTCTCCTC
Organism: Percopsis omiscomaycus; assembly: GCA_027575585.1. NCBI lineage: Eukaryota > Metazoa > Chordata > Actinopteri > Percopsiformes > Percopsidae > Percopsis > Percopsis omiscomaycus. The sequence goes on from JAODLI010002961.1 coordinate 2,712, forward strand.
AACTGATTCCCCAAATTGTGGCATAATTCTACGAGGAGATGCCTTGGGAGACAAAAGCGACTGAATAGACACTCTCCATAAAGAGATCCTTGCAGTCCCAAAAAAACCTCTTGCGTCTTAGGGGCACATAGAGGTCTTCTAAACTAACTAGATCTGCCATGCCAAGATTTGATAGATGACTTGTTGTTCTCCTGATAATTGAGCTTTTATGACTGCCAAAGCTATTGTTTAAATAGGTGACTTAAGCATCTAACCTATAACATTGCTACCCATTGCCGTTAATTCCTTTTTTTAATTTAAACTCACTCACGCCGCTGGAGCCGAAGCCCGGTTCAGCCGCCGAGGAGCCCATCGCTCCGCAGCCCGTCTCCAGAACTGTAGTTAGCTTGCTCTCGCCGCGAGGGCCAACGCAAGGCCCCGCCGCTGGAGAGTCGCCGCCGCACTCCGGCCTCGGAACTGCCACCAGCTCGCTCGCGCCGCTGGAGTTGACACCAGGTCCAGTTGCCGAGGAGCTCATCGCACTGCCGTCCGTCCTCGGAACTGCCATCAGCGCACTCTCGCCGCGAGGGCTAATGCAAGGCTTCGCCGCTGGAGAGTCGCCGCCGCACTCCGGCCTCGGAACTACCGCCAGCTCACTCACGCCGCTGGAGCCGAAGCCCGGTTCAACCGTCAAGGAGCCCATCGCTCCGCAGCCCGTGCCCGGAACAGCAGTCAGCTTGCTCTCGCTGCGAGGGCCAACGCAAGGCCCCGCCACTGGAGAGTCGCCGTCGCACTCCGGCCTCGGAACTGCCACCAGCTCGCTTGCTCGCATCGCTGGAGCCGGAACCAGGTCCAGCCGCCGAGGAGCCCATCGCACTGCGGCCCATCCCCGGAACCGCCGTCAGCCTGCTCTCGCCGCCAGGGCCATCGCAAGGTGCCGCTGCTGGAGAGCAGCCACCGCACTCCGGCCTCGGAGCTGCTAGCAGCTCGCTCACGACGCTGGAGCCAGAACCAGGTCCAGGCGTCGAGGAGCCCAGCCCGTAGCAGTCCTGTCCAGGAACTGTCGCCAGCTTGCTCGTGCCACTGGAGCCGGAACCAGGTCCAGTCACCGAGGAGCCCAGTCCGCCGCAGTCCTGTCCAGGAACTGTCGCCAGCCTGCTCTCGCCGCTAGGGCCAAAGCGTGGTCCAGCTGCTGGAGAGCCGCCGCCGCTGTCCAGCCCCGGAGCTGCCGCCAGGTCGCTCCCGCCACGAGGCTCATCGCAAGGTCTCGCTGCTGGACAGCCGCCACCACACTCTGGCCCCGGAGCCGCCGCAGGTCATTACTCGTCGCTAGCGCTAACGTATGGTCTAGCCGCTGGAGAGCCGCCGCCGCTCCTGCTGCTGAAGCCATGGATAGGCCCAGCCGGCATGGAGTCTCCTCCATCGCAGCCAGTCTCCGGAACTGCTGCTTCCTCGCTCACGCCGCTGGAGACGTCGCCGGATCCAGCTGCTGAGAAGCGTGCAGTAAAGTCGCCAGTTTCTGGAGCTGTTGCTGGCTTGGCCCCGCCAGCCTCTGCACAACCTACATCTTTAGCCCAACCACAAAAGCGCTCCAGCCTCTGCCACTCGTCCCTGTTCCGGCCACCGGAGGATTCCAGCCGCTGCCGCTCGTCCCTGGTCCGCCCACCGGAGGATTCCACCGTTGTCGCTCATCCTTGGTTCGCCCACGAGAGGACCACGCCATACGCAGGAAGAACCCCGCTGGAGCCAAAGGCCGACGCCAGGAGGCGCGCCTTAGAGGGCGGGGTACTGTCACGATCGCTACGTGCCTCTCCTTTGGACTGCGCACCTGTCGGGATTAGCCCGCACAGGTGCATCCACTTTTCATTTAATTATTAGTTCTATTTAAGTTCCCCGACAGCCTTAGGTGCTGTCGGTCATTGTTTGGTGTGTCTGTGTTGAGAACCCACGTAACCTTGCGTACTTTATGTTTGGCGTTTGCCTGTTTTTGTGTTTTGTTTTCATTAAATCACAAACGCAGCTCGTTTGATCCTCTCACGCTGCTCCCTGCTTGTCTGTTCCGGCTCGCGCATACACTCACCCGCTATGCCCGTTACAATTCTACACTATTGTTCCTGCTGTGTATATATATATATATATATATTTATATATATATATACACACACATATACACACATATACACACACACACTAGAATTATCCTCGTGGTTGAAAGCAACATTACAAAAACACAATTTTGCCTGAATGGTGAGTGGCTTACTGTGGCACACAATCACTATCCACACGATGCTGGGTAGAGTTATCCGTGCTCTGCACGGGTTTTATTCGCGTTGTCCCGCACGCGCACACACATACGTGTGGAGGTGTGAACCACACCTCCACATGTTCCCTCCCACCTGCATCAGAGCTAAACCACGCCCCCACTCCCACATTCATCTCTACCCCTCCCCCACCACCCCCCTCCTACAGGCTCTCATTTTCTCTACCCCTCCTTCTATAGCCGTGTTCAGCTTTCATGCACAGATTTGTTCCAAACCATAAACAAAGTAGAGGAGTGTATTGAGTATTGAGCAAAAATTTAACGAAAAAGGGCCAGACCAGCAGAGACCGCATGTTCCAACAGGACGGAATGATTTGCTACGATTTGCTACACTTGCGAAGGTGGAGCTTGCAAAATCAAGATGGCTTTAACCAGGCTAGAGAAATTTGCTTATTGCAGCTTAACTTCTCCTTTCTTCTCCTCTTCCCTTTAGAGGATGCGAGAAGGGTCCACGGTGGTCCACCTAGGAACTCCTACATGGAGCAGAGTTTCCACGGCCTCAACCTGGTACTCCACCTGGCCGTCAGCCTGAACGCCGTGGAGCATGCGGAGGCCAACGCCGGCCTAATGGGGGTGCCGCTGCGCCACTGGATCGACAGGCTGCTGGAGGACCGATGGACCCCCACGGACATCTGCTCCCAGGGTCCTAGTGCCTGCCCAGTCATGCAGCGCTGTTCTCACACCCCCTGGAGTGCCCTGAGCCCTGACCCAAAGTCCATCCTTACCCCCCCCAGGCCTGATGGACGGATAAGGTAGCAGACAAGAAAGGAGGGAGCAGGGTTACGGATTGACTGACGGAAAAAGAGATGATGAATGGACAGGAGGGAGGGACCATGGAAGATGTGGGCAGGGGGAGGAAGTGTTGCTTGCGTTGGTTATTTATTTATTCTAAAAAGGAATGGAAGACGGAGAAAAACAAAACAAGCTTTCTCAATTCAGATACATTTTTGAGTGTGTGTGAAATGTGTGTGATAGATCAAATGCCAGAAGTAAAAGTGTATCACTGCCAAAAGGGAATATTGTGTGTATTGTTGGTGTGTGTGTGCTCTTTTTCTGTGTCATCTCTGAAGTTGTCCCTGGAGATGTGTGAGACAACAGGGGTTGTCTTGCACATCTGTCTGTCTGTCTGTCTATGGTTGATGCGTATGTGTCAACATGGCCAAAGGTGTCGGCTATTTATTCAGAGGCTTGAATAAATTAAAAGCATTGTTTTTAGTCAGTGACTAATATTTGATCTGCTCTTTTTGGTGCAGCAAGTGATAAGTAATTTGGAAATACAGCTGCCTCGTTTCTAAAGGTGACAGCATGGGTGTTTAACAGTCATTATGAGTGCATCTCAGTAGTGTTACTTGGCCTTCTTCCAACTGTAGTCTCCTCTCCTCTCTTTTAAAAATGTGAATAACTGCTGATGACAATAACTTTAAGTGCTTCAAGTAGGTTATACTTTTGACATAGTTTCAGAAAAATATTTCCTTACTTTTGCAACAGGAAATAAAATACACATAAATCATACTCAAACAGTTTACAATACAGTAGTAAGTAAAGGTTATTCTATTATTTTGAGATTATATGTAGTTATTTATAACAGACCTGTTAAAAAAAGAGGTTAGAGAGAGGTTAGAGACCTATTTTGAGTTATTTTCTAAAGTTTACAGTAGACTCTACTAAAGTACATAGCTGAGTCAGACATACAGCACAGTGACAGTACTCACCAGAGCCAGATTACCTGACCCTTTTTTCATTCTGAAGTACTTGTGTGTTTTTGCGGCAACTACTGACAAAAACCACACATGAACAAGGCCCTTGAGATTTCTGTTATTGTTGTGGGATAAACCCATGTGTTGGGTGTTTCAGTATTTTGGGATTTTTTATTATTATTTTATTCATTGTCTGTAAAGTATTCACTATTAAAGTGATTTGGACTGTTTTGTTTGTCATTGGGAATGGTTCCTTCAACTTTTTAAAAGCTCATGTTTATATGGTTTATTACATTTTTATCTCTGTCCTCTGACTGGATAAGAAAAACCTCTACGGATCTATCAGCCTATAAATAAAACACTGGAAAACTACCTAGTTCTCTCCAATGAGAACATCACTGTGACAACTTACTCCTGAATTTATCTTGTAAATGGGAGTGTAGTCATTGAAATGTCTATATTATATCTATTGTCCTTTACACATACAGAGGAGGTTAATATTATATTAACCTTCAGCTAGATGGACAGACAGATGGGTAATGATGGGAGTGGGAAGTAGAAAGGACAGTATAAGAAAGAGAGCAGGCTAATGGCGTAACACATAAAATCATCCTTAAAACAACTCTCAAGCCTGCCTGGTCACACATTCCGGAGTGTGTGTGTGTGTGTTGACTGCAGATCTACCAGGCTCACATTATGTTGCCATGTGTTACCCATGTGTGAACCCCCCAACCTGCCTGGTAACCACACCACCGTCTAACCTTCTTGGTATGTAACTGTCAAGGACTATAAAAAGAAATGCCGATAGGTTGGAATCTAGCACTTATTTTAGTCATAGTGTGTACTTTATGTAGTGTGTAATTTGTTCATTTTTATTCAACCTCCAGGGGTTTTTGGTGATCAATTGTCCTGGCAAACTTTGTGTCCTGAGCCAACACTAAAGCATCCTTATGTAATCACGAGTTTATGTGACAATTTGTCGCTGGGTCCCTCAGTGGGAGAACACAGCTGCGTCTTGATGTAAAACAGAAGTGTTTACCAAACACTGTCATTGCGCCTGCCTCAAGATTAAAGGGCAGTATAGCCCTGCCCTTAGTCTCAAGTACACAATGCACCGACACACATGTAAAATGCAGTGATTTTATCTAAATGTTACCCAGCAAGTACATAGTCTTTCTGACCTTTAGCTGTCTATATCTGAGGCTCAATTAAAGCCTGTATATTAATGTGGAACATATAGAATTGCTGCAGCTACCATGGGCCACCTTGGAAAATACTGTTGACTGCAAATAGTGAATTGAGTAGCTATATTTGAGGCGAATGCAGTTACAGTCAAGTAAAGCTGGGCTTTATAGCGTTGACTAACAGTTAAAAGGGTATTCACAAGATAAATAATATAAATAAAAAGTATTTAATACTTGGCGCTTATTTCACAAAGTATTTAATAAATCAACAATACATCATTAAAAATACACAACCCTCAATATAGTAAAAGTGCAAAAAGTATAAAAGTACAAGTATAAAGGAAAGGTGCGCAGGACCTGGCGTACGCTCTACATCGATAGCACTAGTAACTTAAAGAAACACCTGGGGCCTCATGTATAAAGGACTGCGTAGCTTCCATACTGAAAGATGGCGTAAGCACAAAATTTGAAGTGTGTACGCACAGAAAAATCCACATGTATAAAACCAGGCGTACGCCAGGTCCTGCGCACCTTTCCTTTATACATCCCAATTAACTGAAATTGAGCGCACATGTACAAGCCACACACCCCTGCCTTGAATCCTCCCATAAATGACTATGCAAATGACTATAAATACGCCACCCTTCAGCTGAAATCTGCAAATAACAATGGCAAATCATGCTACAATACAAGCAACAACAAAAAATAATTTCACTGAGTGCGAGATCGAAGTGCTGGTAACTAAAGTGGACGGGAAGAAATGTTTTATTTGGTGGACTGTCCTCTGGAATAAGCGCAAGGCAGCGGAGTGGCAGAGCGTCACTACAGCAGTCAATGCAGCTGGCTCAGAGACGCGTACAGTGGCTGAAATAAAGAAAAAATGGTCCGACATCACAGTAGCGGTCAAGAAACGGGACACATTTTTTGCCGTATTTTACTGTAATGATATATGACTATAGCCTACCAATTAGCCAGCCATCCTGCACAGCCCCCGCTTCAAGTCTGTTCCCTATACTACTACTCTGCAAGATATATGTTTTTTATTGACTACATAGACATATATATAACCGGTCTGTCTTCAGACTGGTTAATAACTGCGTTGTGTCTCATGGGCGAAACAGACGACTGGAGACTCGAGCCTTGTCACAGACATTTATTGCATTACCATTACCAACCAGATCCAATATTGTCGCTCTCGACCAGATCCTTTATCGTCTGTTCAATTAAAGAATAAATAGCGTTGGTCATGTCCTCTACATACGCCTAACAACATAAAATTAATTTACCTATACGAGCGTAATGCAGGGCACAAAATGGTGAACGCCAACGCCAGTACATAAGAAAACATAGCATTTTAGCTAACTCTCTAAAACATTCCAAACTGAATAATCAAAAAAAATACACGAGAGAAAATACAACAGTGACACTACTAAAAACGTATTCTATCCACAATCCACTTCTCGAAATACTTAAATGCGCATTAATCAACTTTTAACTTGCGCTACACAAAATACATACCGCTCTCGACCAGATCCTTTATCGTCTGACGAGAGCCAGGGAAGCAAAAATAATACACTCAACGACAAGCAGAGGGCGCATTACCCATACAAGATAAATGCATATTCCCGTCATAGCAATTAAACAAAAAAAAGAAATACACAATAAGATGATGGATAATTGGTGGAATGCACTTTTACATATCTTTTACACACCTGTTACATTCACCCCTCCTGAATTCCACCAATATCCCAATTGCACAAAGGATAACAGGATACAACATGTACAATAGAGACAACTAACATTCTGTTAATACTGGAACGGGCCTACATAAAGAATAAAATCGTTATATTCAGCTGTAAAAGCTACCTGCTAAACAGGTTAAGAGAAATGAAAAGGGTGATCAAGCCTCAAATCCCTCATTGAACAGTATAGTGCCTTGTACACCAAACCACCCGACCTACTTAGTCCCAAATTATACATTTAAACATTTAACACTAAATTCTTAGTATCACAAGCTTATAAAATGAACTGGAGAAAATAAACAAAACAACCCCTCTAAAACAAGGTTAAAAGAGACTGTGATCTCTTATTGATGGAATTAGCCAATCCCCTGAAAGTTAATGGCGTCTGAGCCATTGTCTCGACCAGATGGTTGACTCTCTTAACAACTCTACCAGCACGTGTCTTGACTACACTGTGTCCGACTGTCTGTGTGCTCGGTTGTCTTGGGTCTGAGTTATGTCAACTGTCGGTACTACAACTGGACTTTCACAATCTGAGGCACCTTCTACATCCGTCTGAAGCTTGAG
>JAODLI010002962.1:0-10199 GCA_027575585.1 Percopsis omiscomaycus
TGGCTGGGAAACATGCACAGAGACGCACACACACACACACACACGCACGCACACAGCAGGGAAGAAGAGGTGCATGCTATGTGAGATAAAAGAGATGGTGTGAGAAGACAGTCAGAGAAAGAGAGAGATAGAGAGAGAGAGAGAGGGGGGGGGGGGGTTAGAGGACCAGAAGAAGAGATGAAAGTGTTTATCTGGCTTATGGCCCTGGCTACATGTGTCTGCTTGCATTAATGTCTGTGTGTATGCACACATGCACGCATACATATGCAGTGTATAATGCAGTGATAATATTGCGACAGTGAGAGCGTTGATCTCCAACAGAGTTTGCGCTAATTGAGAGAAGAGTCATGCTGACAACACATCCGCATGCTGAGAACACACACACACACAGAGATATATACATAATCCATTTCTCTACAGGCCTGTATCTTCTCACAGTTTAATTAGGCCACAGTGGAAGATTGAGAGAGACACCAGAGGTTTCCTTTGGACCTACAGTACACTATGTTTAGAAACCTATGTTTAGAGCCATTTACACCGATGAGAAACGGCTAGAGCAAGAAAGATGGAGAAAAAAGTGGCAAAATAACAGAAACTAGCAACAGATGACCCCAAGTCCATTTCTCAGCTCTGCCTGATTCGCTCTTTCAGACTCCTGCTCGGGGTCCTACTGGCAAAAGATGCGCCTCTCTCCCTCCTAGACAGGTTATTTCTCAACAGATAGTCCCTCCAACTGCCAGCTCTCTTTGCATGTTTGCACAATTCAATTAGGGAGTTCACAGTCCATTTGTCGCAATTTGCGGCTTCAGTTTTCCTCCCACAGGTGTGCAGCTTTAAACCGAAAAGAACAACGTCACTAAAAGGACTATAGGATTTAGAGAGGTTAGTTTCAAAAGCAGTCTTTATTTTTTATTTTTAAGATCACCACAGCTGACCGCTCTGTGCCAATCAAGCATAGTATCTCTCACACACACACAATGCACTTTCTGTGAACCTCTACCTTTTCTCACCACTGCATTTATCTCTGTAACTTCACTTTCAGTTCTTTTGAATCATATTTCCTTCTCTTTCAATCATATCACCTTGCTACTAACAATATGTAGTAGCTACTTTACATTAGGTACTGTAACTGTTTATTTTAAATATTATTTTCATCACCTTGATATTTATACAAGCCTTTCTAAGAATTAGTAGTATCTACTTTACTTTTATACACATTTTGAGTCATCTGAGGAAGGCATCAAAAAAACCTGCCTGGCTTAGTATCCCGCTAGTAGTATTGCACCTAGATCACAACAACGAAAACGGTGACCCCAGCGGTCCTTTTTTCATCATACTCCCTCTCCCACACACCCAGGTTGCCTGGCCAGGGGTGTGGGACGGGATTGTTGATCTCTCCTATGTGGACCTATAGCATTCTCCCTTTTTCTCACCTGGCCATATCCTCTTTGGAATTCCACGCTGTCTCTGTCACTCATCCTGTTTACAATTGTCGTCATCTACCGCCTACTTCTTACTACTTCTACTTCTTAGATGAAATGTACATCCTCTTGAACTTCTTTCCTGAGAATGGGACACCGCCCACGCTCCTCGGTGACTTCAGCTCTCCTGGTTTGAGTCCTATCTGACAGATCGTTCCTATCAAGTCCTCTGGAATGGACACCTGTCCAAACCCTGCCCACTCAACACTGGGGTTCCACAAGGATCTGTGCTGGGACCCTTACTCTTCTCACTGTATAGTAGATCTCTTAGCTCTATAATCTCTTCACATGGATTCTCCTACCACTGCTATGCCGACGACACCCAACTCTACCTCTCCTTCCCTCCATTTGACAAGCAGAGCGCAACTAGGATCTCTCAATGTCTTGCTGACATCAGTGCTTGGATGTCTTTGCATCACCTCATGCTCACAAATCAATGTGGCACAGCTCCTGGTCCAAGCTTTTGTAATCTCACATCTAGACTACTGAAACTCTCTACTTGCCGGATTACCGGTCTCTGCTACCAGACCCTTACAATGAATTCAAAATGCAGCAGCACATCTAGTATTCAACCAGCTACAATTCTCCTATGTAACTCTTCCGAGACCTTCACTGGCTCCCCATCTCAGCCCGTATCCAATTGAAGACACTGGTGTTACAAAGCCTACAAAGCAGTAAAAGATACTGCCTCACTCTACCTCCAAGCAATTGGGAGATTCCAGGCCCCAACCAGAGCACTTCGATCTACCACCTCAATGGTGGAATGAGCTTCCTGCAGCAGTCAGAAAAGCAGAGTCACTAAAAGTCCGCAAGAGACTAAAAATCCACCTCTTCAGAATTCACCTTGATACCTCTGCCACCGAACTCTCTACCTCATAGTACTAATCCCACTAACAGAAGTCCTCCTTTCCTTTAAAAAAAATACAAATAAAATAATAATAATAAATCCTCCTTCTCCTCTTCTTTGTACTCTGTTAGATCAGCTCTCTCAATATCAAGCACTTTGCCAGAATTTAGGCTGCTGCAATTAATAACTATTTTGGGGATTGAATGATAATTTTTGAGTAATGTACTGAAAAATGCACAAGTGAAGTAACCATGATGACATGATGCTATCCTTATTCTAGGAGAATGTTGTTTGCTTGCAATAACTGGTGGTTAACTGGTTCAACTATTGACAAATGTACTGATTGTAAGTCGCTTTTGATAAAAGTGTCTGCTAAATGCTGTAAATGTGAAATGCAAATGTAAAAAAAATTTCAGCCCTTTTATGAATAACTCATGTATCACCAGTCATGCGAGGCACATGTCGTGGATCACCGCTACAGGCTTGTGCTGTACAACACAGCTGTAGATTTTGAGCCTGAAACGAGCCGGTCGGAATCCCAACCCCCATCTTTGGTACCGCTGAGCCAACTGAAGCAGAAACTTCTCCCCAAGGGAGACAGCAGGGAGCTCTATAGGAATCTCACCTCCATTGTTACTACATCTCTCCCCTGGCTGAGGCCCTGATGTACAGTATATACACACACGCATGCAATACACAAACAGAGGGCCAGTGGGTGAGATGGTTGGAAAACAAACTTCCTTTGGTGCCTGGTTGATCCTGCCGGGAAGGCAGACAGGCAGGCACATAAATCGACAACACAAGCCTAATCTTGAATCATTTGATGCCGTTTTTTTCTCTGTAATGATGCTATGCCTAAAATCTTAATTACAGAGAAGCGATTGTGAATATCAAATAGCAATTAGCATGTATCATCATCTTCATTACTACCATTAACCGCAACACAAGATGGAGGATTATGTACCAAAAGGCGGAGAGCTCATCAGCTGCCTATTCACGGCCTGAAGTAATTCACACACAACTTCATGGCTCCTGAACTGAATATATTTAATGTATCTTTAAAAATGTATTGCGTGTTCTAGAGCGTTATAGTGCTCACTATAAATGAGCTTACCGTAGATCTTTGGACCACACCCATTTACTCTGCTACTGTACGTAGAGCAAACAAAGAAGAATGGATGTGCAGACTAGATCACATGTGTCAAGCACAAGGACCGTGGCCCGTTAAAGTCTTTCTTGTTTGAGGGGCCGATGTGGCCTTAATGAAGGATTATCAAGAGGCATTAAGAGACAATATACTGTAGCTTTAATTTACAGTTGCATTCGCAATGCAGCAATGCATGATTAAACATTGGCCAGTTTATAAGGCCTATAAAAAATATATGCCTTTTCAAAATTCGTTTAGATTTTTTTAAAATAGCCCCTTAAGTGGTTGAGTTTGTTCTACCTCTGACACATACCCATGCATGTACTGGCACATACAGGCACACAGATGTTTGCAAAGGCAGGTACACACGCACACACACGCACTCACACACGCGCTGTCCCATTTAATGTCATTAAACTGGACCCAACCTTTTTTCCCCCATTGCCCTTTAGGTCCTGTGTCCACCAAATGCGTTTTTTGCACTGGCAGCGCCCACGACCTCATTTTCAGAGCAGGATCAGTTCCTCCTCTGCCATTGTTGACAGTGTTGATATTGTATGTCCCGCCCCCTCCTCGATTTTCAGTGGCCGACAGGAGATAAGTGACATTGACGAGCACAGCACTGTTGCCAAAAGTTGGAATGTTTTCTACTGGAAAGCGCTGGAAGCGGAGCGAGATAGAAAAGCTTTACACTGAGGCAGTTTTTTGCACCGAGGGCGTTGAGCGCTGTCAATGCTGAACCTGATAGGATTCGTATAGAAAATAGACGCTGCCAGCACAAAAAACTCATTTGGTGGACACAGGCCCTTACTCTCCCTGCCACCGTGTCCCAGGCTCCATTCCTGGACTGATTAAACCTTAATCCCTCCCCTAACTGTCAATTGTCTGATCTCTGCACCCAAGCACCGCCAAATGGATTATGGACCGTCTCATACAGATAGCCACAATGAGGCCATTATTCCTCACTCTCTCCGCGTGGAGCAGAATCTCTCCTTCTATTCTCTTCTCATTTGCATAAAAAGGTCAGTTCACACCCCTCTACGTGACTTTCTTGTTTGAAACCCAATAGAACGACCGGCCGCCGGCTTTACAGCCTATGGTGTCATGGTATGTGCCAGGAGCCAAACAGACGGGTATTTCACCCTTCACCATTTCTACCACCCCCTCCCCTGTCAACCTGTCCCAGTCCCCCCCGCACCGCTCCATCTCTCCCCACTCACCCTGCTGTACGAAGGAGCCGTAGACGAACCACATGGAGTTGTAGAGCGTGGTGGAGGACACGGAGCCCATGGGCAGCCGGGGCGGGTTGAACCAGTTGAGCAGGTACACCAGGATGCCCACCAGCAGCACCGTGCCGGCGATGCACGCCCACAGCGACAGGTCGAAGGGCGCCAGGCAGGCGAACATGTCCACGGTGCGCTCCGCCTTGCGCAGCAGGACGCCCACAGAGTAGTCCATGTAGCGCGTGGTGAAGTCCACAGCGCTCTCGCGTTCCGGCGTGATGGTCAGCGCTGAAAGGCCCACGTCGGCCCGCTGTAGGGAGACCATCGGTTGAACAGTCAGAAAATACAGCAGAGCTTTCCAACATTTTTGACCCAATCATTTGTAACCTATGGTCACTTATTTTAGAAACACACAGCATGAATATGAACATATAGACATTTACAATCGTGTATTAAAAAATGATGCACATTTTATTAAAGATAAAGAATAAAAAAATATGTAGACCCCCACAAAACCACTGCTACACAGAGAAACATGAATGCTCTGCTTGAAGATCCACAACGAAAATCAAATGCTCTGCTTGTCCAGTTAATTTTGATGTAAGAGTATGAAGTGTGTTAGTGTGAACGACACTTTATTTCGACTTGCGACTTTATTTCAATATGATGATTTTAATATTTGTAATGTTTTGTGAAGCACCTGGGATTTTTAATCTGCAGTCATTAATGTCACACATGTGCCTAGATTGGGCTGGATTGTAATTCAAAACATGAACAGAGATGTCCCCCTCCCACCACCATATATGTCATCCATTACCAAACATTTCACACGTTACAAGGTTGAATAAACCCAGCAGGGGCCAAAATAGAGGACAGGCGATAATTGACAGTCCATAGCAGATAACAATAACGTTATTTGCTGAAAGTACAGTATAGGAAGAAAAACAACAACCAGAACTGGCTGGTGTATTTTTGTCAAACCATATCTGGTTCTCTATATATTTTAATGTCAAAAGGGACATTGTGAATTAATGCAGCTTGATGGGAAAACAAATAACTCTATTTAAGTGCTTACACAATTTAAAAAAAGGCATGATGAGAAATATAACTCCGGACTTCTATTATATAGTGATGATGATAGTTAATTAAAGTGCTGGCTAGCAGCTGCAGACATCTGCTTGGGCTATAATCATTATTTAAGAAGCAACTGTAATGTGTGTGTCTGTGTGTGTGTGCGTGTTTGAGAAACCTACAGTATCAGAAACTTGTGCAGAGAAACAGTCTAGCAAGTAAGGTCATGTCTACTGAGGCCCTTAATAAGACATACTGTACATAATATATTGTGCACACACACCCATCAATTACAATAACACTCACACACACAGACACTCACCCACACAGCATTCTCATACAAATTCAATCAACTGTAGGCAAGTCCGCTAATTTCACAGTTGAATGAGAAAACAAAAGGATTAAATGTGCAGAAATGACAAACTTACGAATGAACTGTAGAAAAAAAAAACTGCAGCGTACATACAGTATTGGCTTACACGACTGTAGGTAAGCTTCTGACTTTGTGTGTGTGTGTATACGTTTGAATGTGTGTCTTACACAATAAATGACCATAAGTGATCAGTCAACCCAGACGACAGATAATAATAACAATGTAATAGAATATAATTGTTAGAGATCTACGGAACATCAGGCCCAAGCATAAATAAAACAAAATACCCCTGTGTTTTAAGAATAAACTTAGAATTTTGAGTTTAAATTAGAACATTTTAAGAATAAAGTTGAAAGAAACTTTCGAGATTCCAAATTCCGAGATTAAAGTCAAAATACCCTAATTGCTCTATACCCCTAATACTATGTAATACTATTTTTGAAAACTGGCAGTAGCCAACCTGTGAATATCCAATTTTTGAGTAAACGCCAACATGAAGCTTGTTTTTTGTACTTGTGTTTGTGTCCTTCGTTCATCTGCACCTTTACTCAGCACCCAAACCTCCCTGACATTAGGTGTGTTTCTTTGCATTCAGAGATCTCACTTTATCTAAATGCTCTCTAAACATGACTTTAAAGAAGCTTGATTTCTAGAAAGAATGGATTCCAGATGGTGACTCAACCCTCGGGAATCGGTTGTCTTCGTTAGCTCAAGTGATTCCTGCTTCCCATGACTGCATGCACTCCCATTTGTTTGCACATGGTTGAGTGTTTTTAAGTGTGTTGCGTTCTTTACTGACCCATGAGGGTATTAAACTGTCATGGACATTTCAATATAAATTCTCAGTATATGGTAAATAGTATTAGTTGTGTGTGCACATTTGCGTGTTTGAATACAAATTTTCACCTTGAAAACTAGTTCTCCCATCAGCCCGTTCCACTGTCCGTCAGACTGCAAGCTGCCATATTTGTGGTCAGGAACCACGTAGATTTCATACTTAAAGCCCAGATAGCTAGACAGGGCATCCAGAACGTCGATTGAAAACCCTTGGTACTTCTTTGGCTTTCCCAGAACATTCTCTGAAACCATGACGAAGGGCTCCTCCTAGAAGACACAACATGACACAAGCAGTCAGGTCAGACATGAGTCATACATTTGGTATTAGTCAATAGCTGGGTTTACATGCACACTTTTTTGTCATTCGGATCATCAAATCATTTCGATTGAAGATTTCCAATTGAACTGTTTACATGGGATGTGATCATGCGGCAACGCATCGGAGCAGCTGTGTGACATGTGCACATCATGCATCCGTCTTCCTCGAGGGCTTTGTTTGGCACGTCTTTTACTGAGGGAGGGAATGCGCAGAAAGAACGCAGCCAGGAAGTAATCGGTTTATGAAAATGTTTAAACTACCCCTCTGCAACCAATACAAATTTAAATTGGTTTGGGCATTTATATTCTGACTGAGGTGATTATTTGGAGCATTTTTATTCAATTTGGGCTTTTAAACCGATTATAATCGGAATATTAGTCTCCATGTAAACCCAGCTAATGTTATTAGCCTAGCCAATCCTCTAGCATCTTCTGCATGCAATAAATCATTAGCCTAGTAATACCATACTTATTTTGCAATCTGTAAACACTTTGTAATTACAAAATTCAATCACAAATTGTAAAACAATCTGTAATTGAAAACATAGAGGCATAGTCATACATAGTCATAGAGGCAGTGCCATCAGGTGTCAATCAAATCATTAGCAGAGTATAGGACCACTTTTAATCAGAACAACAAACGTTTGAGGTGATTTTCAAACACAGGCGCTAGCAGACAATTTGACCACCTTCAACCAATCAGAACAGGCCCCACGTGAGGTCACAAACACACTTAACTGCTGTCAGCACCGGCTGAACTGCCCACCTGGTTGCTGATTGGCCGGTGGTTCTGTAATTGTCTGACAAGCGGTTTAATTTGTTCCCAGAGGAGGCTTTCACCTGGATAATATATTGTTTTTGTTGTTTTTGTGAAATGCAAATGTAGGGGCTCGTCTTTTCCAAACACATACATTTATGTTTAGACTCTCAGATTACTAGCAGATCCCATTCAAAGCAGCATACTGTACATTTTCAAGAGAAGGGCAAGCTGGCGACACAATGGCGTGACTGTATCTCAAAAAACATGCCTCCCACCGCATCTATTCTCTCCCTAGATTTCTCTTCTCACCTTTTTTTATTTTCTTCTTTAATAAATCTCTATTGATGAGTGAAATATTCGAGGGCAATATGTCTGGCAGACTTATGAGGGCCTGTGTGTGTTATTGACTGCACATTAAGCACACACACATACAGACATACAGACACACATACACAAGCGCTGCCACGCATTAGCGTGATGGTTTCTTATCCTTGCTAGTTCCTGCCGTTCAATAAGCTATTAGGCTGTGAGTGGACATGCATGCAAAGTCCCTTTCCCACCACAACCATCCATCAATCAAGACATGAACACCCGCTCCACCACACATACAGTAGGACTTCTCAAATGCATTAATTCAGGCATACACACAAAGAAAGCAAGTCATCCATGTGTGAATTCACATTGGCTACTTGGCATATGCAAACATTTTACCCGCATGTACATTTCTCTTTGGCACTTTATCCACTGATTTTAAGGGTTGTCTGTTGCTTAGCTATAAGCCTCATTCTGTAATCTTCAAACATGGAAACATGTTACATTTAAAGGACTTCTAGAAGCCTTCCTTGCGTGTCCGTAGGTACATTTTGTTAGCTAATATGCATATCAAACTTTTTCATCTCTTTACATCTCTGTGACTGTGAGCCTATATATTACCTTACGTGCCCGCCCATTCTAATTTCGTGCATTTTTAAACGATGACCAAACTCCCTATATCTCAGCTGTCCAATGACAGATTATATTTCTGAAACCTGCCCCGTAGTGCTGACAACATAAACAACAATTTGAAATGATTGGTTAAGAGGTTGATGATGCAAAAATTTCGGATAATTCAAGATGGACGTCGTAGAAAAAAAAAAAAGTTGAGTAATTGCGCCTGACAGGGATGAACAGAACCAGTCGGCACTTCTTGGCATTTACATCGGCAGGAAACCACTTAGCTAGATTAACTGAGGTAAAATGTTTTTGAAAACGTTTCTAGTCATGATTTATCTAAATGTTTAGTCATGAAATCAGGTTATATGACAGTAATATGCTTTCACATCAGCGCCAACATTATGGTGTAGCTGATGCTACAGTAACATACCATGAGCTAGCATTACGATGCACTTTTTGTAATTTTCTCATCTGCTTTTAATGACATTTATTATTATGACAATTCTATAAAAAATACTGTGTAAGACGTTTGTTTAGAATTAGTTTGCATGTTTATGTATTGTAGGAGCCGCATTCAAGTTTATATACAGTATAAATAAATAAATAAATAATAGGTTTTTCTATATTCGTTTTTGCAAGTCTGCAACCTCTACTGGTAATGAGGGAGTATCCCTATAAATGGGTATGGGTTGCACATGGTGTGGAGAGGGCGGGTACAACAGATACCGTCATTGACCTCGGCCTCAGCTCCAACTTAAGGAAGACATGAAAGCAACTACATTTAATTTTGTTCTATTTTCTTTTCTTTTGTAATACTTCATATGTAAAACTTACATTTCTATTAATACATTTTATTTGGTTGGTTTGGTGTTGGTTAGTCATTCTTCGATAGGTCCTGTGTCAGGGAGGAAGCACAGATGCTTGTATGTCTCTTTGGATAAAAGTGTCTGCTGAATGCTGTAAATGTAATCTACTTTTATAAATTGGTTGTATTCTTATATTTTATATGTACATTGTTTTAATATTATACTGATTTATAGTAAACATCCTTTCTTCATAATAATAAGTCAGCAAGTTGTATCTGTTAAATAAAGTGCATTTTATGTCTCTATTCTGAAATGGTCTTAAATAAATATATTTACTTCATGTGCACTACTATTAATGTTATGTTTAAATCTGTCATTCTTATTGACTGCATCATTTGCTTAT
>JAODLI010002963.1:0-10198 GCA_027575585.1 Percopsis omiscomaycus
GCAGGTAGGGGTTACATGGTGCTATTACATGGAGCAGGTAGGGGTTAGGCATCTTGCTCAAGGATGCTTACATGTATCTACAGACTATCCTGCCCCCATTGCCAGCAGTTATTGTCAGCTTTCACCAGTACCTATTCTGAAGTAATCATACATTTACCTGGAATGCTGTTGGCATTTCTACAATGTATAAATCAACGTAATCCAGCTGCAATGTCTTCAGCGTTCTTTCCAGAGCCGGTCTCACCAGTTCCGGTGAGTGAAACGTGTTCCACAACTGTATATTCATTCATTAAAGCATACAGTGAGCGGTGACTATTAGCAGCACGTTTGCTATCCACTTGAGAAATACAGACACACAAACACAAATAGGTACGGTGCAGACCTTTCCACAGTAGAAGATATCCTCTCTTTTGACAGTTCCATCTGCAATTTTCTCCCGTATGGCCTGCCCCACCTCGTGTTCATTGAAGTAAACCAGGGCCCCATCGATGTGTCTATATCCAGTTTCAATCGCCACTTTCACGGACTCGTACGCAGTTCCTTTAGGGGTCTGGCAAACACACGGAGTTCATCGTAGCGTACTGTGATTGAGTGTTCGTACGGTCTTATAAATCAATGAAGAAGTACTGCAGTTTAAAGGTTAAATATGTGATTTGCGTCTTACCGTACGGGGATCCCCGTAAGTGCCAAGTCCAATCAGAGGCATTCTGTTGCCATCGCTCAGGAGTATGGAATGGCTGGCAGCTGGCAGTTCCATTCTTAATAATGTGGCTTTTCCTCAACACAGTCCTCTCTGGGTTCTGGTTAAACGAGTCAATGGCTTGGTTCTTCTATAAACACAAGTCAAACACAAGGGTCAACATTATCAGGTTACAACTGTGCCTTTAGCCTTTGACCGCTGCGCAAACTCCTCCCGCGCCACAAAGTCCTCCAGCATTGTGGAATGGATAAGGTTGAGGGAAAACAAATAAAACTGTTCTAATTGTATTATTTTTTATCGCTGACTTGGGCCCAAGCAAAGCCTATATATTGTAACACGGTGACATAAAGTTCATGGGGTGATGGGATGATGCGATACTGGAGGACCAATGCCCGATGCCCAATGTCAAGAGTTGTCGCACTCCTCAGTTTGTGTGTGGAATTATTCTGGTGGCCGTGAACCAGTGTTACAAAAATATTGTTGTATTGGTTTGAAACTCATAGAGGGCATGCGTGAGCTTGCGTTCCTCTCTACTCCTCCACCGGCAGCATTCCCAGGCTCACGTGCTCTGCAGCTGTCTTGTAAAAGTGCTTCCCCCCCAGGCTTCCAAACGCGTGCCCTCGCACAACATGGACGAGCGCTCGGGCTCTTACATTTACATTTAAATTTACATTTACAGTTACATTTACAGCATTTAGCAGACGCTTTTATCCAAAGCGACTTACAATTAGCAGCCTAAATTACTTCACCTATGAATTTGAACAACATTATTGGAAAGTGTATCATTCGCTCCTCAAAACAATTAATAATTACAATAATCTATAAAGTTATCACTCTTCAAACAGTCAATAATTGCTAACTACAAAGTGCAAAAGTGCAACATTCTTAGTGCCCATCTAGCAGAGTAGAAAGAAGGATTTTTTTTTTTTAAAGGGAGGATAGAATAAGGATAGTTAGTGGGATTAGTGCTATGAGGTAGAAAGATCGGTGGCCGAGGCACCGAGATGAATTCTGAAGAGGTGGGTTTTAAGTCTCCTGCGGAAGATTGATAATGATACAAATTATCAGTGATTCTAAGTGTACTTCCTTTTCTCCTCTGTGGACGCGTCTCAGCGCCTTGTGGGCCTGTCGGTTATTTCTGCATGCAAGAGACCATATGCTTTAGAATCAGCCATCTTTATAACCACATCTTCTACATGCACAGACTGTTTCACAAGCACAATGTTTGTGTAATTAACAGATTCGCTAAAAAAAATACATGTTTTATATGCCTTATACATTACCAAGATTTACAACTTAACGCACATCATACATATCACTAGACGAGGGCATCTCCTGGTTGTTAAGACAAAGATCTTTAACAAATACTTGTACAAACTGTTTCCCGTGCACAATATTGGTGTGATTATTACCATTACACTATTTGTGAGCTAAACAGGACATCCCTTGCCGCGTGTGTGACTGTGCGCGGATAGCAGAAACAAAAGTAGGCCTAAGGGACTTCAGACATAAAATAAAAAGAATGTGGAACATTGAAGCATGTAAATCTATTCTAGTAGACCCCAGAAAACAAATTATGAACAGTGAAAATTAGCATATTAGGTCCCCTTTAATATGATATAATGTGGGGGCGCCATTAAGCAATCCGGGCGCGTCCCTTTAAACTCGCACTTCCCAGATACAGACATCAGAATACTGTTTGTACCAACATGGACGCTGTAGCTTTAAAACACCGCAGTGGATTCTGGGTAACTTCACTGTGTATTTTCGGAACAAATGTACAGATGGTCCCGTTTTTTTCCAGCACCACAAAATAACGTTTTCTTGTCAGTTTAAATGTATGCGTGTGACGCAAACAGTCGTCTGGAGAAATAATAAGAACATTCACAACCCAAGAAGAGCCGATATTTTCTTCTTGCACCTGTGCAAGTTAACGGGAAGCTAGTTTGCTAGCATAGCTTCCATACGGAGATACTATTCCTACCAGTAGTGTTATTGGACTAACGTTATAGAAACCACCAGATCGACTGGATGATTCTTGTTGCAATGCATAACATCAGCATTCATGTTTCCTACATGGCTTGCTAAGCCTGGAAAAGGGCAAGACTTTGGATCCCAACGTAAGGTTTGACGTTATTGCTTTAGTGGCTGGAGGAAAAAGGCAAAATGGAAGACGGTCCACAGAATGTTGAGAATGATGATATTGTCATTATCGTTGAAAACGAAGCGGAGAGTTTGCCCGCGGAAGAAGAGAGACTGAAGCAACAGGGAACGTTCGGGCTTATGGACACTTGCCCTATATGCAAGCTGAGCTTCCACAACAGAGAGCCCAAGCTTCTCCCATGCCTCCACTCCTTCTGCAAGAGGTGTTTGCCCCCACCCTTTAGGACTGCTGACCCCAGGCGAGACCCGCAACCTCATGTTGACAAACCACGTAAGCGTTCCCGCCGGTTTATGCTTTGCCAACTGCCTGGATGAAGCGCTTCATATGTTGTGATATATTGCGCAATAGGTGGTGTCGTAAAGCTTTTTACTTATTTCTCCAAATCCGTGGTGTGGTCAGGGGTTGTTGTGACGCTTACATCTGATTGGTGCTGCCTGGTGCTCTTTGCCGGTGCATCCAGTGTGTGTGAGATAAGGGAATCTAAAAACGGGGCTGGATAGTGATCTGTGTGTTAAACTCCCCGCCGGAAGGTCATTGGTTCAAACCCCTGGGTTGAGGCTCCTTGTAATATTTGTAATTGTACTCGACGTCTGCTAAGTGACCCAATTGTAAAATGGAGTCTCCTCTCATCCTCGTTCAGTGGGTGCCATTCGGTGTCCAGTGTGCAGACAGGAGTGTTGGGAGATTGACGTCTTGGACAACTTCTTTGTGAAGGACTCCGCCGAAGTGCCGAGCAGCACGGTGGAGAAAAACAGCCAGGTTTGGTGATACCCTGCCTGTCCTAGAGTATCAGTGGTGGTGGTGGTGGTGGGGGGGGGGGGCGGGTCTTCTCTCTTCGCCTGAGTGTCAATTCGCACGTCCTCTCTTCACCGTCTCCAGGTTTGCGTGAGCTGTGACGACAACACGGAGGCGACGGGCTACTGCGTGGAGTGCGTAGAGTTCCTCTGCGTGACCTGCATCGAGGCTCACCAAAGGGTGAAGTTTACGCGGGATCATACCATACGACAGAAGGAGGAGATGTCCCCAGGTAGCTGCTAGAACACGCCGAGACCTCACCAGCTGTTGGTCAACCGGCATTGTTTTATTTGACTGTTATTCGTAAATAACCTTCGTCCCCCCCCCCGTCTGTCCTCCCAGAGGCAGTGAGCATGTCCACGCAGAAGCCCGTGTTTTGTGACGTCCACAAGCAGGAACCTCTGAAGCTCTTCTGTGAGACGTGTGACCGCCTCACGTGTCGAGACTGCCAGCTGCTCAAGCACAAGGACCACAAGTAGGGAGGCCTCGCACTGTGCTGCGTTTCCCCTGTAACCGTACTGTAAATACAGTACTGTAAATACTGTACTGTAAAATACTGTACTGTAAATACTGTACTGTAAAATACAGTACTGTAAATACAGTACTGTAAATACTGTACTGTAAAACGCCTTAACCTGTGTATATGTTATTAGCAGTGGAAACACGGTTTTTATTTACCCGCGATGTCTCGTGGCGAGGCAACCCTTTTATGTATTGATATGGTTATAACTTTTGTGAAATGAATATCGTGTGCTCCCAGCTATCAGTTTCTAGAAGATGCCTATCGGAACCACAGGCAGTATTTGGAGACCATGACACAACAGCTCCAGGACAAGAGGAAAGCCATTGAGGAGGTGTCCATTTGCATAAACTCTGGGTAATGGAGTCTTCACTATGCTCATCAGTGTTCATCTTTAGATGTCAGTGATCATAGACCCAGTGTAGAAACTGGTCTAGTTTCTCCAACCAAACACCATAACATTATCATACTAGACAACATTTGGACTCGTGTTTGGCCAGATTTCAGTTGACTTTGCTCCTGTTCTCTCTCTCGTTTTCTCAGTCTTCAGCAAGTTGATGAAAACCGGAAGGCTGTCACAAATGAAATCAAAAAGTCCATCTGCAGCTTGATAATGGAGATTAACAGGAAGGGAAAGATTCTGGTCAACCAGCTAGAGGTACAGTACGTCTTGCTGGCACATCCTGTCCCCCACAACCTTTTTTTGCGGACGGTTGTGTTTCAAACTAGCTAACGACGCGTCTACGGAAGTTTGTCTGGATGCTGCAGCTTGGGCCTGTGTCCATCAAATGCCTCTCTTTTGTGTGTGTGCTGCAGTGTCTATTTTCTATATGTCCCCCCCCTCCCCCACTAATGTGTGCCCTGCCGCACCAGGCTCTCACCAGGGACCACGAGGTGGGCCTGAAGAAGCAGCAGGAGGACATCAACTGCCTGACCAGGCACCTGGATCACGTCATCGGCTTCACTAAGTGGGCGACCGCCAGCCACAGCGGCACCGCCCTCCTCTACTGCAAGAGACTGGTAGGCCTCAGAAGACGGCTTGGAGCCACGGTTTCTCGACTGGGTGGCTCCCGACCCAAACGCGGGCCGCGGACGAGTGCTTGGGCTCCGTCGTTTTTTACATTTTTTGTATATTATTTATTATGTTGTTTTATTATTTAAAGTTTACCGATGGTGCGCTTTTATTCTGAAAGGTGGTTCAGAATAAAAGCGCTGTGGGGCTTGTGAACAGTGCACGTGGGGGCTTGTGAACAGTGCACGTGGGGGTTGTGAACAGTGCACGTAGTCATAGTGGATCGCTGCACACATTGTTTTTGTGAAACCCATTCTAATGGTTCTGAAATGTAAACATGTCCCGGGTCGTGAACCGACGACCCGGGACACACGTGGGTCCCGAGGCTGGACCCGTTGGGACCCGCTGCCTTAAAGCCGTCCGTGGTGTCGGAGACGGGCTGGCAGTAGGTCCTGCTTTTGGACGGGATTGGAGAAGTGCCTCATGAGTGTGTGAGTCCCACCGTGTTGTCTCTCTCTCCCCCCAGATCCTGTTTCAGATCCATTACCTGATGAGGGCCAACTGCACCCCTTCCATTGTCCCTCAGAGCACCGTCCGCTTCCAGTGCCGCTCCGGTTTCTGGGCCACAAACGTAGACCTGGGTAGGACTGCTGCCCCTCTGAGACACCGTAAACCAGGCTGCTGCTGCTGCTGCTGCTGTTGTTGTTGTTGTTGTGGGCGTTCTATATTATTGTGTGTGTCCCCGTTCCCAGGTTCTCTGTTAGTGGAGAGGGCTCCTGGTCGACAGCCTCTCCCCTCCCACCAGGTGGGCCCCCGGGGGGAGGGCCCCGCTGGGAGTGCCTCCGCCTCGGCCTCCGCCTCAGCCTCCGCCCAGCAACGCCAGAGCACCCTGGCCCAGCTCCAGATGCAGGTAGCGGCCGCTCAGCTGACTTGTTGCGATGCTCCAGCCACGGTGGGGACACGTTGTCTCGTCTGCAGAGGCAGCGTGAGAACTAGAACATTGTGATTAGGGCTGGGTATTGGGCGAGGACCTCACGATACGATTACATCACGATACATGGCTCACGATACGATTACATCACGATACATCGCGATACGATACGATTACATCACGATACATGGCTCACGATACGATTACATCACGATACACCGCTCACGATACGATTACATCACGATACATGGCTCCCGATACGATTACATCACGATACATGGCTCCCGATACGATTACATCACGATACATGGCTCACGATACGATTACATCACGATACATCGCGATACGATACGATTACATCACGATACATGGCTCACGATACGATTACATCACGATACACCGCTCACGATACGATTACATCACGATACACCGCTCACGATACGATTACATCACGATACATCGCGATACGATACATATCGCGATGTATTGCGATATTCCACATAGTTCACTGAAAATGTAGAAACAGAGCTGAAACACTATATAATAATATTTTTAAGGAGCCGCTGTCGTTTTGTCAGCTGCGTCTGTCATGTTGCATCCAAATGTCACTCTACCAGAGAAATGGGGGGCCGTCAATTCTAGGCAACTAGCCGTACTCTGACACCTAGTGGTTGTAGTTCACACACTGTTTAAAACGAGAATCTTAAAAAACGATTTTGAGCTGGAAATCAATGCGGTATATCGCGAAAATAAATGTTGCGATATAATGATTAGATTTTTTTTAGCACAGCCCTAATCGTGATGCGCTGTAACTGATCGTATTCAATCTGAGAACGTTGGTCCTGTTAAGAGGCACACATGCGTAGCTTATCGAGCACATAAAGCACTATTATCCTTTTATCCTTATCCACTATTGGCCTTTTCAACATCGAGTGGTTGACTTCCCTCACTTCCGCATTTTCATGTTATTCTCTGCGTAATGCTAATTGTTTGCACCTAGTGCATCCTTACCGTCCTGGAAGGGGCTGGATTCCTTCCCAAGGTTCCTTCCACTTGTTTTATTCCCTGGGGGTATCGAGGCAAGCTTTTCCATGTGAGGTGTGGACCTGTGCCGTCCTGTGAGTAGGGCTGTGCTAAAATATTGATACAGCGATATATCGCCATGTTAATTTTCACGATATACTAAATCGATTTCCAGATCAAAAATTTTTTTTTTTTTGGGAAGATTCTCATTTTAAACGGTGTGTGAACTCCAACTACTAGACGTCGCAGTACGGCTAGTTGCCTAGAATTGACGGCCCCCCATTTCTGGTAGAGTGACATTTGGATGCAACATGACAGACGCAGCTGACAAAATTACAGCATCTCCTTCCTTAAAAATATAAAGCCGATGTGTCGTATTTCAGCTCTGTTTTTATTTTTTACTATGTGTAATATCGCAATATGTAATGTATCGCAATGTATCGTGATATGTATCGTATCGTGAGGTCCTTGCCAATACCCAGCCCTACCTGTGAGACGGTCATGTGATAGAAGGCTGTGATAGGAATGAACCTGACCCGACCTTCCTGGTCCCTCAAAGGTGGAGAAGCTGGCCCAGCACCCGAGCAGGCAGCCCCCGCCCAACCACTGGTCCTGGTACCAGAACGTAAGGCTCCCAGGGCACCCTGGGCCTCCCCCACCCACCAGGCCCATCCAGGGGGGATCCTCGCCCTTGCAGGGGCAGCCTGGCCTGGGGCAGCCTGGCCTGGGGCAGCCCGGCCTGGGGCAACCCGGCCTGGGGCAACCCGGCCTGGGGCAGCCCGGCCTGGGGCAGCCTGGCCTGGGGCAGCCTGGCCTGGGGCAGCCTGGTCGCAGGTATGGAAGCTCCCACTCCGCCACCAGAAGCCCCCCCACCTCCATGCTTCACAACGCGGGATTCCCGCCTCAGGTGAGCGAGGGCCAGGCGCATGTGGACAGGGTTGCCGGTCCCACCGGGACCTAGTTAGGAGCTAGTTAGGTACTGGTTAGGAGCTAGTTAAGTACTGGTTAGGAGCTAGTTAGGTGCTGGTTAGGTACTGGTTAGGAGCTAGTTAGGTACTGGTTAGGAGCTAGTTAAGTACTGGTTAGGAGCTGGTTAGGTGCTAGTTAGGTACTGGTTAGGTGCTAGTTAAGTACTGGTTAGGAGCTGGTTAGGTGCTAGTTAGGTACTGGTTAGGAGCTAGTTAAGTACTGGTTAGGTGCTGGTTAGGTGCTAGTTAGGTACTGGTTAGGTGCTAGTTAGGTACTGGTTAGGTGCTAGTTAGGTGCTAGTTAGGAGCTGGTTAGGGGCTAGTTAGGAGCTAGTTAAGTACTGGTTAGGAGCTAGTTAGGAGCTAGTTAGGTACTGGTTAGGTGCTAGTTAGGTGCTAGTTAGGTACTGGTTAGGAGCTAGTTAGGTGCTAGTTAGGTACTGGTTAGGAGCTAGTTAGGAGCTAGTTAGGTAATGGTTTTGTTCCTTCCTCTTTATTTTCTTAACTCAGCGTTGAGAAACATTACAGTGTGTTCATTACAATGACGTCATTGTGGTTTGAGTTGTTACTGGGAAGAACACTGGCCAAATTAAACCGGTTAAATCTGCATTTGCGACCTGTTTATGGTAACCCCCTGAACTTAACGGTTGTATTCCTCTCCCAGTCTCTGAGGGATCTGATCCATAACTCCAGCTTTCCCACCAAGCCCATGGACACTCTGCAGGGGCCGTCGCGCTACCAGTACTCTCTGTCCTCGGGGGGTCCCCCGCAGACCTCTGCGCACCAGGTAGGGGGACAGACGCTGTAGGAAAGGGCCCAGCCGCGTTGGAACAAGATGGGGCCTAAAACAGACTTGGAAGTTTTCATTTAAAATGTGGATTAGGGTTTGCTCCATATTTTGAAAAAATTAACCCGTATAAAAATCCAACCGGGGCGTGTTCATTTTTCTTTTCAACTGACCACATAAATCATCTTAATTATTAAAACGGGGCAGAAGTGATGATTGTTTCTCTTCTGTATTAAGGGATGCTGGCTTCTGTGTGTCATTGTATACAATGAGTATGCGAACAACAGCTGGTTTGCTTTGTGTTGCTTCTAGCGGGGTCTGTTGGAGTCCTCCTTCCACAAGAGGACCGAGTCGATCGCTCCTGTCCCTTCCATCACCATCTCCATCCCCAAACCCAGCTTTGCTACCGGTCTTCCCTCGGCCCCCGCAGACAGGACGGGTAGGTCCAACCACATAGCAGACAGACTAGATCCTCCCAGAAACCTAACCGCCGCGGCAACGGGCCGTAAAGCAGCGTAACTAATACGCAAGATGCATTTACATGATCGATGTCCACTCACCGGCCACTTCATTAGGTACACCTTTTCTTAAATGCTTGTTAACGCAAATATCTAATCGGCCAATCACATGGCAGCCACTCGATGCATGAAGTCATGGTCAAGAAGATCTTCTGAAGGTCAAACCAAGCATCGGAAGGGGGAAGAAAGGTGATTTAGGTGACTTTGAACGAGGCATGGTTGTTGGTGCCAGACAGGCTGGTCTGAGTATTTCAGAAAGTTCAGATCTACTGGGATTTTCCTGCACAATCTCTGGGGAGATTACAGAGAATGGTCCGGAAAAGAGAGAATCTCCAGTGAGCGGCAGTTCTCTGGGCGAAAACGCCTTGTTGATGGCAGAGGTCAGAGGTCAGAGGAGAATGGCCAGACGGGTTGGAGCTGATAGAAAGGCAACAGCAACTCAAACCACCACTGGTTACAACCATGGTGTGCAGAAGAGCTTCTCTGAACGCACAACATGTGGAACCTTGAAGCAGATGGGCTACAGCAGCAGAAGACCACACCGGGTGCCACTCCCGTCAGCAGGAAACTGAGGCTACAGTTTGCACACGCCACCAAAATAGGACAATAGAAGATAGGAAAAACATTGCATGTTCTGATGAGTCTCCATTTCTGCTGCGACATTCAGGTGGCAGGGTCAGGATTTGGCCTAAACCACATGACGGCATGGATCCATCCTGCCTTGTCAGCGGTTCAGGCTGCTGGTGGTGTAGTGGTGTGGGGGATATTTTCTTGGCACAC
>JAODLI010002964.1:0-10196 GCA_027575585.1 Percopsis omiscomaycus
CCCCCCCCCCCCCCCCCCCCCCCCTTGCATGTTCTGGCTAGCAGAGAGTGTTATGCAGAGCTAGAGTTGGATCCTATCATTATGGAACGAAAAACATCTAAGCCTTAATATATGCCTCATGGCTTCAGACAGGGATTTTTGAACGCACCCTCAAGCTCGCACACAAACCAATACTAACATGCGAGCACTACACACAGGCACATAATTGTGTGAATTTTTCACAATCTTGGACGTGGTAAAGGCAGAAGATGAAGGATGTGGTTTTAACTCCTTTACCCTAAGGACTAAGAAAATATTACCATAACATTTGCTATAAAAACAAGGCGGAGGAGTTATTGTAATTTAATCTGTTGGTTTCGTTTTATCTTTTAAGAATTTGACTATAACAATCATATTACAACTGTAATATTTACCTATTTTTTGTCCAGGTTAGTGTGGGATCAATATTTAAAATCTATATTTTGTTCTTTGTAAGGGCATGTTACTAAATATTTTGAGGTCAACCTATGTGGATATTGGACAACAGTCAATATATTTAATTGGAGGACAATTGCATGCATACAATATAGAATGTTTCGCAGCACCGAAAAATGCAGCTGTTCATTGACTGATTGTTTTCCCCAGAGACATACAATACAAGCAAAAAATATATATAAACACCAGAGCAGAAAAGCAATTTCATGGCAGATGGTGAATGCTCAAACTTTCAGGGGAGGTTTGTTTGTCACATTGCAACCTCTGGCAAGTTTCTCTATTCAAATATGTAATAGTTTACTAGCACTAGTCTATATGCAACCCAAGGACATTTCAAAAGAGACCTGTCAGTTTTTTTGCTGGATCTCAAATGCTCATGTTAACAAGGCCTTATTAACACATTTTATTGACTTTAATCTAAAGCATTATTTTCTATTGACTGTGCTCTCAGTTAACTCATGTCGCAAAGGGTTCGTACCTCAATCTCACAAAGTTTTAAGTTACAATTACAGACTGTCTGCTGTCTTTAGAGCAGACTTGATCCTAGGCTGGGACACCAGAGCCCCCAAAGACTTTATAAGTTATGAGACTGTAAATCACCTCAATTGCTTGGATTTTTGACCAATCAAACTCCTTAATCCTTAGATGATTCTTGGTAGAAAGGCCTAGACGATAGGTATCCTAACCTGCGGACAACAAATAGAATATACTTTTTTTTTCAATCTTATTTGTGTGGATTTTATGGTTTTAATGGTCTATCTCTTTTGGCAACTCTTCATAAAGGCCACTGGGTCCCTGAAGTGAAGGGAGCTCTAAGTAGGCCAACCATTCATCTAGCAGCTAATGAACGCTCTTGCACAGCGAGCATGTGTCAAATACAAGGCGGTATGCAGGTATGTGGTCAGGCCTCAACTAATATCCGTTTTACCCTTTTCAGCACTGTCCTTGTGCTGTGCAATGAGGCTTGCAGTCAGCGTGATGCAGTGATGACCTAATCAGACCAATGTCACAATCTTGAACTTCTGCACAATGTCATGTGATTTATAAAACAGCTGTCTTTGTGTCTCTGTTGCTGTGCTTCTAGATGAAACATGCTTTTGACTTTGTTTAATTGCGAACAGGGTCCTCCGCTGGGTCACATTTTCAATCCAGCAATGGTTTCCATCGCTCAAGTGTTGAAACAGCAGGCATTGATTAAGACTCATACATTCTTAGTTTAGTGAGCTTTGAACTGTC
Organism: Percopsis omiscomaycus; assembly: GCA_027575585.1. Taxonomy (NCBI): domain Eukaryota; kingdom Metazoa; phylum Chordata; class Actinopteri; order Percopsiformes; family Percopsidae; genus Percopsis; species Percopsis omiscomaycus. The sequence goes on from JAODLI010002964.1 coordinate 1,711, forward strand.
ACCACACCCACATAATGAATACCTGTTGAGCACTGCTCTGTTTTCATGCACTTAAAGAAACCATAATGTGTTTAGGGAGACATTATGAAAACAAGAAGTTACAGTCACCGTGAATCAGGGGAGAAGAGCAATTGTCGTGTTGCTTCTGTTTGCAAGGAGTAGCGTTCATTTGGCAAGGAAACGTGCACTATCTGATTGAAAACCTTAAAAAATGGCAGTTAAAATTACAATGCGATAATATGAGCTGCCAGGGTTACTCTCTGTTGAGTCAATGTGAATTAGAGCAGCTAAACTTGAAATGGACCTTTACATGTATTCATTATGTTTAACAGTCATTCCCATGACATATATGCCAAATATGTATTTATTTAAAGCCAGAATCATTCAGTAACATATGTAAATATTTTTCTTCAGCAGACCTGTGTGATGGTCCAAGGTGAATAATACTGTCCAGTAATAGCATAGTGTTTGGACTGGGTTAGTCTGCATGTTGGGTTATGTAAATAAACCAAAGTACTTTCCCTGTTTCATCCCAATATGTACCGCACATAAACTTTAAACAAGAAGCTGCTTAGGAGCTATATTTCAGCGGTGCTAACTATTGGTTTAACATGAACTGTATGAAAACCTAGAAGTGCACATACAGCAGCTATGAATACACTGGATTTTTCGACCCAGTTTGTAATCTTCTGCTAGTAATTTTCCTATTTCATACAGCTTCTGATGTTAACTTTTCGATATTCAAATTAAAGGCTGGTAGATTGAAGTTTATGAGCAGTTGTTTAACTTCCCAGTGCTGGGGGGGAGTCTGTTTCACAATAGTTGAATTGTGGTGATCAGAGGAAAGATAGATTTAAAGTGATTTAAATGCATCAAAATACATTAGTTTCAAATCTGTGTTTAAGCACCTTTGTGTGTGCGTGTGCGTGCGTGTGTGTGTGTGTGTGTGTGTGTGTGTGTGTGTGTGTGTGTGCGTGCGTGTATGAAAGAATGGACGTGTGTGTTATAAAAGCCCACAGTGAACGTTCAGGTAGCAATTACTGATATGGAACCCCCCTCTGAGCTGTAATTTTAAACCTTCCTCTCCAGACAAGAAAAAGGCTCTCTCTGTATATTTAGGGTCTTTAAATCATTCAGCTCTAGGTGAATTTCTTATGAGAAATCCGCGGGGGAATGCCAGCATTGCATAAAGTCCCGTTTGCCTGAAATGAGGGGGGATTTTTTTTATTATAAACTAATGTGCAAAGTGAGTAGTCATATTAACTCTGCCTCGCCAGAGTTGAGGGCTATAATTAACATTTACCACTTAGGAACTCAGCCACGGGGACTGAGAACAGTACAAAGAAATGAAGAGAAAACTCTTATTTTAGGCCAGCAAAGGGCAATTGAAGGATCTTTTCCTTCCATTCTCTCTTCTTCTTCTTCTCTGTGTGTGTCCCTCTGTACGTTTTTCTCCCCCATTGTGTAGTGTGTGCTCTTCAACTCATTAATGAGATGTCCAGAGGGGAACGCAGCTGGTGAAAGTCTTATATCCTCCATGACCTTTTCGCTGTGCTGGGACAGGCAGGCGTGCGGCGATGACTATAGTCAACAGGAAAGATAGATGAGTGTTACAATGATATGGAACCAACGACAGCGAAGCGCAGAAAGACTTACTTAAAAACATTGAGGCGACAAGAAATTATTGTTTATTATTCCCAGGTAAATGAGGTGTGTTGACCAGATCTCTGTCAGCATGCTAGTCTTTATTTCTCTATGCCAACCAGTGGAACCACTTTGCAGAATATGGACACTCCAAACTTTCCAGACTTTCAAAACTTATATATCTTATGACTGGCTGCAGATAGTATGCATTCTATATAATATGAATATAATGCAGTAGTTATCAGCACACATTACACATGACAATATACTTTATTAAACACCACAAGACACAAAATGAACAAACCCATAAAGATTTATTTTCAGGTTTTTGTTGCGTTGATTTCCCCCCCTCAGCTGATAGGAATCTATTTAACAATAAATCAAGCAATGCGAAAATAAGTTAGAAAGCATGAGCTGCCGTGTCAAGTGAAAATTATGTTTGCTTGTTTAAAATGTTTGAGAATAATACAGCATAAAGAGTAAAGTATACAGCAGGCATTGGGTTTACTGTGCATCAATAGCTAATTAATCTGTGCTCGCCTCGTGGTTGAGGAATATACTCTGCTTCAGATGGGGAATTTGATTAAGAGCGAGTCAGATACAATACAACCATTCAGTTATAAAAAGAAGGGGTAGGTAATTGCACTTACTTAGATTGTTTGAATGAGGGTGGAATAATATAAACTGACAGATGTGTGTGTCTACTTTAAATGTATTATTTATTTAGTGTAGACTTAAAAATGTTCAATAATGAAGCAAAATGTCTTTGTGTCCTTTGTCGCATCAACCTTGAACACTCCATGTGGCTTTCATTTTGTCTGTGACATCATTCCCCAACTCTAGGGGATACGGGAACACAAGGCTGCACCGATAATGACATAGCACCCCCAGCCATCTAGCTTCCAACCCACCCACCCCCACCATACACACACACGCGCACACACACCCAGTAACTACACTGTCTTACCCAAACGTCTGCCGCATATGGGGAACAGACTCGTTGCTTTTACTTTTTCACTTTAGCCCAAGCTAGCCCACTTTCATGGGTATCTTTGTTCTGATTCCAACACAACTCGCATTACACTTCTGATCATGAGACAAGATACTGTATGGCTACTGCTGCCAGCAAGCCAAAATACTATTACAACAATTATGTACGTTTCTCAAAAAAATATTGTTTTATAAGATCCCATGTGTATTTGTCTTACTTTCTTTGACTAAACATTAATATTTCCCTCCCCTGTTCTGAAAGCTGTAATGAAAAGCTACACACCCACACACATCCACACATCGAGAGACAGTTTATTTTTATTTTGCATCATTAAATCTCCAAAGGCACTCCAAAAACAGCCAATAGAAATGTCTATCTTGTGGGAGTCCTTCTTCTTCTTCTATGTTTAAAGTTGGAGCGCAGAAGGTTGTGTTCATTCATTTTCTGGTGGAGAAACACTCTCAGCTCTCTCTCAGGTTCTCGGCTGGTTACAGACAGCAAGGAGGAGAGAGAAAGGCAGAGGTGGAATTTCCCCTCTTTATTCAGCTCACTGTCTTGAGCGGGTGCAGATAATGACAGAGCAGGACTCTTCTACCAGCTCTGTGTGATCCGAAGCACCTCCTTTAGTGTCGCTGTAATCAACAGATCAATCGGTTGCTGTTTATCATTGTGTGATCATTCAAAACATTGAAGATTAATCAACATTGTCTTTCATTATAAACTTGATTAATACCATCCTACTTAAGTGTATGCCCATTTTGTCTGGGTTTTTGTACATTGGTGTACACACAAAGTATGTCTGCATAACAAACATAGCATTTCTGATGTACTTGTTCACACATGTGCGAGCCTGTGCCTCATTTATTTGCATGCGTCTAAATGAGCCAGCTGACATGTTTCATTATTTCCAGTGACAGGCTGAAGATTGTATGGGAAAAGGGATTGGCTGAATAGCCAGTCAGTCTGGCACCTGAACCAGAGCTAGCAGGCCTTGTTTCACGTAAAGAAGAAGCTGATTGTTTCAGAGCCAACCCAACACCTTCCGAGCGGTGGAGAAGAATGGTGCAGTATTGCCCTGAGTGCGTGTGTGCGTGCACGATAGAGCAAGAGCTCCCTAACTGTGTGGATTAGATAATTACAGGAAGCTTGCCTCTGCCCCGGCAGAGCACCACTGCCACATCCCCTCTGTCTCTGCCACCGAACCACCAGAGAGATGTAATGCTAGTCAAACAAACAGCCAGCCCGCCCCGACATTAGAGCTCTCCACTGAAGCAAAATAAACACGGCCACTCTCCCCTCGGTGGACCTCTAATAGAACCTGCAACACAATATATGATGTTGCTATGGATAATCTATGAAACCAAAATAAACACACTTTGTCTCAGCCATAGAGATCAAGTTATTCTGAAAACATACAGACTCACTTCACAGGCTGACCCCCTGAAATGCTAGTATTTGGAGAAGCCCATTGGTAAAATCTTAAATCTTAGCGTAGTATTTTCAGGAGGTTTAGCCTGCGGGCGAAGTATGTGGGGGGTTTGGTGGTTTTAGCCTGTGTTCCCTTGTCTTCCTCCAGGGAAATTTGTTGCTTGTCTAATTTGGAAGAGGGTAGAACAAATGAAGAGAATCCCACAGGCCTGTACTGCGTTTCTAGGTGCCTTATCAGACCCAGGCTGCCCCTGGGCTGATCTGTTAGGGGTGTTGAGCGCTCTCTGCTAACACACACCAGATCCACTCCCACTTCACGCAAGGACGCCCCGTCACTGTGAACCAGGGCTCAACGTTTCTTCACACACACGCACAGCATGTGTTACTTTGAGTCCTTCACCCTCTGACACACATCAGAAAACATGTCTCCTTTAATCATATAGACTTTTACACATTTGGCTCTGCCTTTAGTCAGAAAATATAAAAGCACACCCTCATCAGAATATATATTTTCACATACATAATTGTACCGGTCCATTGCACTTTTTTTGAAATCACTTAAAATGACCCTGACAGGGATGTAAAAATCACATTGTTTTGTCTTTAACTAATGCAGTCAAGGGAAAACTAAGCCGTGACTGCCTTACGGCGAGGAAAAAGATCACCCGATGTCTGAAAGAGATGGTTCCATTTCCTCTCTGATGAAAGAATTTCCTCCATGGACACAGAGACCACGGGCCGTGCCGCTAAGATCAAATGTCCCGCCCAACAATTCCACCATCTTTCCCAGGGCTAATATGCCTCTTCTTACCCTCTTTTTTTCCAGAAAAAAAAGCTACATATATATTGAGAAAGCTCTAGTGTCCATGTGGTTTCACAGGGGAGTTCAATGTCAGCCTTAAGAGTGAGTTACAGGACCTAATTGATAGCTGATAGGGCTGCTGGGCACTCAAAACATATTATTCTTTTATCTTTTTCTTATTTCTCAGAACGGAATGAGTGAATTCTTTGAGTCTCCCTGTGTGTCTTTCAGGCACAATGACAAGTGTACAGTATGCAATCTTTAAACAAGTCAATACCAAATAGTAGCTCTGCTGAGGTTGCGGCGAAGCAGACTAGGGAGGGGTGAGAGGAGATTGAGAGATAATCTAGCTGTGCTTTCTGTGGTCCTCTGGGGAGGACGTGAATCAGAAACACATGTTAGAATGTGCCATTGGCAATGGCAACAGTTGAGACCCAAGAGCATGTTATGAGGTGCAAATACCTGAAGCAGGGTAATACGATAAAAGATCAAATGTAATCTTTGTGGGACGGCAGTTAGTAAAGGCCATCAACCCTCAAACTTAAGTATGAGATTTGATTGGAAGAAGATGGTAAAAACTTCTAAAATGTAATCTCTGTTTGTCTGTCTGTGTCTCTCTCTGTGCAGAGCTATGGCAACTGAACAGGACCTTGGTGTTCCATGGAGGTGGATCGCCTCTCCGGCCCCAGACCATGCTGCTGGACGAGACCCACGAGAGACTGTATGTAGGGGCCAAGAACACCCTGTATTCCCTAAGCCTCGACCGGGTTAGCACACAACACAAAGAGGTACTCCCGTCTGTTGATTGCTCACGTATGATAATGCAAAATTTGTGAAATTACTTCTCCTGGCACCGCTTAACCTGTGTGTACAGTATGCAGTATATTGGCAATAATATAATGTATGGCAATCATAAAACAATGCATGGAATACATTAAAAAAGGTTATTCAGACACTAAAACAGAATTCAAAAGTGGTCCAGTCCTTTTAGGTCGAGTCAGACAACACACACTGACCACACAACTGGAAAAAATACAGTACAGGACTTTTAAATTCAAATATCATTTTACAGTAGCCTACACTGCGTTATAGTCAATAGACAAACAGGCAATATATAACAATAAATGGGATGGTCTCTCTCCAGATCCACTGGGCCAGTACTGAGTCTCAGATTGAGGAGTGTCTAATGAAAGGCAGAGAGAAGGTAAGCAACACTCAATAGGGCTGTGCGTAGGTCTGTTGAAACATACATATAGATTAGCATATCTCATAGTGCTCATTAACCTTCCTTCAACCTATTGATGTATTGATGTAACGCAATGCCCCACCCACACCCCCACCCATCCACACCGCCCCTCCCCCCACCTCTATCTTCCTCCTTGTCCCCCTACAGCCTGAGTGTGCTAACTACATTAAGGTCCTGCAGCAGTACAACCAAACCCATCTGTTGGCCTGTGGGACAGGAGCCTTTAACCCCGTCTGTGCGCTGGTCAGGGTCGGATCTGCGGGACAGGTGAGCGCTGAGGAGGGAGGATCTGGTCACACTGCTACTGTTACTTTATATTATATCTAATTTCATACTTCATGGTACTTTTCCCTGCAGTTTTACTGTATCACACTTTGCTCGCTCAGTGTTTACAATAAGAAACATTCACCATTAGAAGGGACAAAGCACCAGTTGATCAGCAGAGATCAGCAGTTTCTTTTTTTTTTAAACACACACTTCCATAACGTCCATGACGTCCATATTTTGCAAAACAAATATCATTCATGAGCAAAGAGTGCCATGTTTTTTTCCACATGCTTTGACACAGTCAATACAGCAAGATAAATGATTTCTAACAGGTTCTGCTGAATTCTATCCCATTTGTGGAGTATTTCATCTCTAGGGAGACATGAAGTGACGTGTACCTCAAACAGAGAAAGGGAACTGTTTGTTTGGCTCTGGGTCAGTTTATAGCATTCTCTTTATGGAGACCACCAGAGCACGGCAGGAAAAACAAACAATGTCCCAGCAGACATCATGGTGAATAGAGAACACAGCTTCTGTTTGTAGGAGGAACTCTGGTGACAGAGGAAAATCTAGTTCTGGCGTTGCGGCAAGGTCATTCTCAATTGTGTGTGTGTGCCTTCGAGCATCCATTTGGGCTCATGTCTCATTCGCGAGCGTGCATGCGGGTGTGCACGTGCCTGCATGAAGCGTGAAACCTATCTCACAGATGTTAACACTCTACAGACCTCCAGGCATGTGTGTCTGTCATGTATCTGGAGACAGAGGCGAGCCAAAGGCCTCTCTCCAGCATTCCACAGCAGTGCTTCATTCATTCTGCAATTATAGTCTAAGATTACCATTAGTCCTCACTATAGCTTAATGTTGCAATTAACAGTATGGTCATATTAGCACATTGAATAGCTATCTAATCTAAAAAGTGGTCTAAGTCCTGCTGCAAAGCCATCTCATATGCAAACAATTTGAGGAATCTGGCGAACTTCCACACCCAATCCCGTGCGTTATGCAATAAATAACCGTGGTTATCCGTGTTTAGGATTCTTCTCCCTTAGTGCTATCCTAGATACGTTCACTATGTTCGTATCAGCTGCTATAAATCAAACACCCCTCAACCATGTGTTTTATTGTTGTGTAGTGGAAAATTGTGTTGGTAAAAGTTCACGTTGGATCATTTAAAGTTGATTCAAACTCATGAAACAGTAGTTAGAGAGATTAGGCGATGACAAAGAGCTCTTTACCGAGCTAGACAGGGCTTCCGCGTAGCACAGCGGGGTTCCCTGGCACAACTCATTAATCAATATAAGACATCCCCTGCTATGACAGTTATAAACTCCGTGGACGGCCCACAACCTACGGGGTGAAGCCCTGGGGAGTGTGTGTGTGTGTGTGTGTGTGTGTGTGTGTGTGTGTGTGTGTGTGTGTGTGTGTGTGTGCGTGCGTGCGTGCGTGTGTGCACTGTGCATGATGAAAGGGCAGAGCAGAGCTGAACATACACACTCCCAGACAACACTTCTTCAGTTGGCCATCCATCACTTCTGGACTCTATCTATCTTCCTTCCCACTTCTCGTTCATCATTTTCCCCCATTCTTTAACTCTCTCAGCCGCTCCTGAAGTCAGCTGCAGTGCTGCATCGCTGCCTGCTGTGAGTCCAGGCGGTATTACTTGGGAATGTTTAGATGGATAGTACTGTGTGTGTGTGTGTGTGTGTGCGCGCGCGCACACTGATGTAGTATGCATTTTAACAGTGTTGTGTCCTCAGGACAGGCTGTTTTCTCTGGAGCAAGACAGTGTTGAGAGTGGGAGAGGTCGTTGTCCATATGATCCCAATAGTCCCTGCACGTCCACACTGTCCAGTAAGACGCTACCATACTGTCTGTATTTCTGTCCAGTAAGACACTACCATACTGTCTGTGTTTCTGTCCAGTAAGACGCTACTATACTGTCTGTGTTTCTGTCCAGTAAGACACTACCATACTGTCTGTGTTTCTGTCCAGTAAGACACTACTATACTGTCTGTGTTTCTGTCCAGTAAGACACTACTATACTGTCTGTGTTTCTGTCCAGTAAGACACTACTATACTGTCTGTGTTTCTGTTCAGTAAGACGCTAC
>JAODLI010002965.1:0-10196 GCA_027575585.1 Percopsis omiscomaycus
TAGAAAAAGCCTTTAACCTTCAGCACTGCTGCTTTGAGGCATTGTCAATTAATTGTTCGCATGTGTGTGTGTGTGTGTGTGTGTGTGCGCGTGCGTGTTTGTCCTGTATTTATGCATTCTGTCTCCATCTGTAGAGATTTATTACCGATGATCCATCATGTCAGCATTTCTCCACTAGGCCATTCATAATTTATCACAGCAGAATCCCTGCTACTATTAATCAGTTGTGTGTATGCATGCGTGTGTGTTTGTGAGTTTGTGCGTGATTGATGAATTTATGGAGCCGCCAACTCTGCGTATGTATATTTATGTGTGTGTGTGTGTACTGACGTGTGTGTGGATGTGTGTGTGTGGATAGCAAGCATACGTGATGCGATTGCAGCTTTATGTGTCAGTCACGCACACACATACTCACATATGCACAGCACAAACACAGCCTGTCTAAAGACACGCACAGCCCATCTATTTGTGTTTCTGTGAAGAATAATAGCAGAAAATGATTTTACCACCTAACCCACCTATTGCATTATGGGTATGTGTCAAGACGTCATAATACCAGCAAGAGGACTGCTTGGCATGTTAAGCCTAGATTCTGTTGCAGCCAAACAACACACCGAACACACACATCTATAGAACAATAGAGAGAGAGAGAGAGAGAGAGAGAGAGAGAGAGAGAGAGAGAGAGAGAGAGAGAGAGAGAGAGAGAGAGCAAAATGAATAGCTTGTCATATCCGGAATGTGTCAAATGCAACAGCAATGTATGAGGCAATACATAATGAGCCTGGACACAGACACAATGTATTTTAAAGAGCAGTTTGACTCAACAGAAAGATGGCAATATCATCAACTATGTGGGCTGTGACTCCCTATACTTGACATTGATTGGTTTGCGTCCTCTTAAGTGGATACAGGCAATAAGGTGCGAGGCATCAATAGGAAGAATAGGAAAACTCCTTTGACATGGTGAAATATCAAATGTTTTTAGCTAGGTAAAGCAATTTAGCATATTGTGGCGTTGATTGTGTTCCTCTCTAGTTAGTGCAGTTTTCAGCGTAATATGACGCATTACACTCTATCTCTGTTGTCTGTATCAATAAATTGTCTCCATAAATTATATTTTTTTCGGTTCAACATCTTATAATAATATTAGTTCTGGGTTCTTTAACTAGTTGGTAGTGCATCCCGTCACACAGCAGATTTTAGACATGTTTCAGTTTTTTGTTAGCAGAAGAAAGTGACAAGGAAGCACCTTCACGCAATAAAAAAGTCAATGCAGAGCGAGAGTAGAAGAAGTTGCGCATAGTATAAAATCCTGTAATTGGTCTGAAAGTCCGAACCATCCAAAAAAGTGTTTTCACTTTTGTAAAATTGTGAAAGTGTGGTTGATTGATCCGAGACCACCCCCCGAATACATCGCCAATTGAAGCAGTGATGGATGTCGATAGGAACATTTTGACCCCTTGCTCCACCCTATGAGAGACATTGTAAGAGCATGAGAGGATAGAGAAACAGACTTGGCATGATCGTCAATTACTTCAGTGGTTGTTCATTGTTATTGTTGTTATTGCCACAACGTACTGTCAAACGGGCTGGGAGACAGGGGTGAGGGTGTGTTGTGTGTGCGTGTGCATGTGCATGTGCATGTGAGAGATCAGTACACTTACATAACAGAGACAGAGAGGGCACATACCTGAGTCACCAATACACAGGAAAGACCTGCTCTACATAAACACACAAGTGTACTGTACAGGCACACACGCACAAAAACGTGAACAAAAATACACAAATGTATACACACATATGCGACCCAACACAAACATTGTGGTTATAACTAGCCTAGTAACTAGCCTTTGCAAAAATCTTTGCAATCTCACACACACACACACACACACACACACACACACACAACAAATTTTAAGCAATATATTCAACCGGGAGCGTGTGAGGCAGATTAATTGGCAATTAATGCTTAACAAGGTACAGCTGTGTTCAATTAACACGTATAGTAGCACCATCTTTTCTTCACACCCCCCCCCCCCCACAACACACAACACACAACACACACACACACGTTCCCCCGGAAGGAAGCATATTCGCGAAGAGACACCTGGTCTGTCCAAAACTGTAAATATACCGGCGATCGGACGCATCCATCACCACGGTAGGATATCCCAGAATGCTTTGCGAGAGCCTAGGAATTTCTCAGGAAGGTTTTGAAAATGGACTAACATCAGGACACACATTTGCCAGAGATTCCATTTGGATAATCTTTTGCATTGCGTAGATGTATAGCTAGTGTTATGACTTCTCCAAAATAATACCTCGCTCATTGAGGTACACAACATCAAATAGTCTTACCGTGCATTCAGACCAGAGGCGGCAGGAGCGTCAAAGAGACCGGAAGTCATTAATTTTCTATGTCAGCCAGCGTCTCTTGGCATAAAGGTTGGCGACCGGCGGCATGAATGTCTTGGGCGGTGTGGGCGTCCGGGCAACATTATGTTACTAAACATGTAATCATAATTGTTCATTTCTTTCTGTCATCGATCGATATCTTACCTTCACACACAGATTTCATGAGTTTAACTTCTACCCTACTTGTGGAGTCGACATGTTTGTATGCTTTGCGGCCCCTTTAAATAAAGTTTGCAAGACCAAGCATTCCGAATAAATGTTGCTGCCTATACTATGTCAGAGCGTCTATGAATCTTCAACAGCGTTGTTGGCAGGGCAGCCAGAGCAAATTCTGATGGTCTTGCCGACCTCTGGTCTGAACGCAGTTAGGTTACCCAACTTTACCGTGTGTCTGAAATCACATTGCCATTTATTTAGTAGATAGCAAATTCAATATACAGTAGTATCCAGGGAACCAGTAAGGTAACAACTGACTGAATCTGGACCCGACTGAGACAAGCACATAAGTCCACATAAACAAGGTAGAACATTGGCACCACAAATCATACAAAAGTAAGGACAGATGTAAAGCTTCAAATAACACATATACTGTATATATATACTGTGTGTATGTGTATATATATACATAGGAATTTCTCAAAAACGTGACCCATATATATATATATATATATATATATGGGTTTGGCCAGTGATATTGACCAAAACTGCAATGCATTTTGGGACTTTGCAGGGAGTGTATATTTAAGCGTTGTACATGAGTAACAATTCCACCAGCACAAGGAAATGGACTCCCTAAATAGTGTATTAAATGTCAAGCTTAATCCAATCAACCAGAAAAGGAGGGGAAACCGCTGGGACCACCATTGGGCCCAGACCCACTAGTTTCCCAAAACAGTTACTACGCAACTTTTAAAACCAATCTGGACCTAGTTATCAGGTGAAGTCGCAATAGTCAGCCCAGGGTAGTCGTGTTGTAAAGTTATCGTTACGGTATTTGTGCGGGTGAAAAACTCAAATCTCTTAGTTGACAGTTTAAACATTCAAACATGTTGGATTTTACCAGGGCTCGTCTTTCCATGATTCTGTGTGCTCGTTAAAGACAACAGCTGTTAATAGCCAATGAAAATTGAGTCGGCGTCAGAAAGAAATGCGAAGTGTAGCAAAACAGCATTCAAGTGTGGCAAAATATCGCGGGGAAACACATGAATCGAATGCATAAACATTCAGGTTAGTTCAGTCAGGACTCAAAGTTCAGAGATTTGCAGAGGACTGTGTATATGTGTGTATGTGCGTGTGTACACAAACAATGTATTTGCTGTGGGAAGAGTGCAAATGAACTCAAAACCTCTAACCTGAACTCTAACCTGAACGACTACATAAATGATGATGTAAATGAGGTGCAATAGGAGACTCATATTTGTAAATGATGTCAAACAAGTGAATAAATATAAACTTATGATAGACAAAAAATGGGAGAAAGAGAGAGAGAGAGAGAGAGAGAGAGAGAGAGTCCCTTGTCTGTGTGTGTGTGTTTGTGTGTGTGTGTGTGGGTGTAAGTATCTGTGGGGGATTCGTTCATCCTTTCCTCTCCTCCCTTCTGATCTCCTCTCCTCCCCTCCTCTCGTTCCTCTTCACTGTAATGCCTCCTCCCCTCCCTTGCTCTCCTCTCTCATCCTTTCATCTTCTGATCCAGGCAGAATGGAGCTCAGCTCCCTCTAAAGACCCCAGCAGGTGTGGTGGGCTGTGCTGTGTCTAATTGGGTGTGCACGTACGCGTGTGCGTGTGTGCGTGTGTGCGTGTGTGCGTGTGTGCGTGTGTGCGTCTGCCTCTGTCTCTTTCTTTATTCATGTGTTGTGGTGTGCTCGCGTTTGTATTTAATAGAAATGTATGTGCACGCATCTTTATCTGTTTTTTTATGTGTGTGCGCCTCTATGCATGTGTGTGAGTGTGTGTTAGTGAGATATCTTGTTTCCTCCAGAGAGTCCAGACCCATTTCCAGTGTCTGCGTAGCCAACCAACCGGGCAGTGCATCGATAATCTATTAGGGCAGCTACACACACACACACACACGCACACACACACACACACACACCTACACCTCACTCTGGGTGTGACTGACTGGAACTGCTTGGGCCAGATATCGGCTGCACCTGAAAAACAAGCACTCCAGTGAGACATACTCACACACACACACAAATACCCAACAAATATACCGCATGTACAATGTCACTTGCCAATACATCGAGCTGAAAATGCACACGCACCCTTACCCGCCCATTAACGCACGCACACACAAACACACACACACACACACACACACACACACACACACCTGCAGCCCTATAATCAACCCTAGTTGATTACAGTAGAAAAACTGTTGCAGTTGCACAACTGGCAGGCTCAGTGTTCCAATGCAGCTGAGAATAGATAAAGGGAAATGTGCATAATATGAACACACACACAAATACAATGTGTAGCAGTTCTTCGGTTGAAAAAAACAACTCAATTTCCCTCTATTTTCGTAGTGTGCTACTGTATTCGTGTGTGGGGAAATATCCATCCATCACACTGTGAGAAAATCTTAATGTGTACATGTTTTTTGTTTACATGTACTGTATATCTATTGCAGGGAAGTCTGCCCACAAAATAGAATTACTTCCAACTTCGAAAATAAGTCTGGCAACAAGCCAGCATGTGTCGCTTTTAGGATCTCAAACTTGTGACCACAAAATTGAATTTCATGTTCAAGCCTGAAATGTGTGTAACATTACACATTGTTAAATAAATATATCTGATGCATCATTGTAGACTAGTAAACTGCAACATAATGAACTAGGCCATAAACAAATAACAATATATATAAGCATATAAATACATTTGAGAGAGAGAGCTTTCGAAAGTTAGGGCTTAACCTCGTCTTCTCAGTATCTAAAGCTAAATACATACACTGACACACAAAGACCCAGATAAACATTCATACACAACACAGAGCCCTGGGCACAAAGAGCCTTGGGCAAAAAGTGACAGACGCTAACATTTACACACAAATATATCTACAGACCAAAGATAATGTGTCATACAAAAACACACAAACAACAAGAATATACCCAGATGATGTAAGAATGTGCAACACTGACATCATAACAAGCTAAAGCCGTGTTTATGTAGCGTTAAGTAGGACAGAAGACAGCTTATCCTGAACAACCATTTGTGTACAAAATGAGACATCTTCAGCAATGCAACTGTCCGTCTGTATACAGCATCTATCACACTGCTCTAACACCAACTTGTTGTTTCACCTTATTTTAAATTAGCTTATGCTTTTCAGGTTTGTAAACGCTCAGGGGAATAAATCCATACATCATAAAAAGATAAGGCAAAGCGAATGGTTTAAAATCTGACTAGAATCTCGCTAGCCCATTTTAGCATTTTTCGCATTTCTATTTTATATTTATGTATACACGTACACACCCACACACACACTACATCATCCATAACCTCCATCTATAACCATAATAAGAATTTCTACTGTTTGCACTTTCAAGTTAGATGCTAAACTGCATTTCGTTGTTCATGTACCAAGAATCACATAATTGATTTTAAAGGCACCATATAAAGTTTCCCGTTCAGTCTCCATGATTTTGTGATGTATCTATGTATCAGATGCATATACATTAGGCCATCAGCGATAGTTGGCCATTTCTTTATAGTGATTCTAAATGAGAGTCGGGGTAGCTCTTTGCGATGAGGCTATAGGGCTATTTGGGAAATGTAGTCTTCACGATTCACGAGTCTTAAAGATTATTATAATTACTCACGAATCATGCTACAAAACATCCCATGCAAACAATTGTCACAATACAGAAACCCTTATGTTTTAATCAGAAGTTTTTAGAACAATCAATTGCTTAATTTTCTTACTGTTACTAGTCCATTATGACTGCAGTCAATGAAAGAGATTTACTTATTTACTTGTTTACTTATGCATTAAACATTTTATTGCCATGTGTCACTAATCCAAACCAAAAAAATAATTTCAGGCCCAAAGCCCAATATATTTCATCATCCGCTGTTCTCTTCACAGAATAATCTCTGGATTCTTGCCTTATGGAATTCCTCCACAGATTATCCCACTGCTTAACTCCATTCCAAGACTACACAGAGGAAATATGTGTGTGTGTGTGTGTGTGTGTGTGTGTGAGGGGGGGGGGACTGAAACAGAAAAGGGAGGAGAAGGGTGTGGGGGAGGAGTTGGGAGTGCATGAATCCTGCTGGGCGTTGCAGTTCCCCCTATGGACATGTTTTGTGTGCGTTGAGGAATGCGCTTGCCCTGCGTGGCATGGCCTACTCCCCTATCCCAACCCCCCTCCCGGCCGCACAGCTTGCTTGAGGCAACACAAGCAAGTGGGGGAGATATGCAGGTACACACCACTGCTAGTACAACCTTACAACACCCTCTTCCCGTGTCTGCCTGGCAACAGCCTGAGGGCCACGCATGCACAAACACAAAAACGCCACAGATAGACTTCACATCAGAGAGGAAATAAAGGTTTAAGAAGAGGCCCCGGGATAGAGCCCTGAGGCATTCCTACCTAGCTACACAGCAGCTTCCCTTCAAGTCTGCAGCCTGTTAGCCAAACTAACTCCTGGATTGAAGCGCGCTGCCTTAACTGCCTTTGTTTAGGATAATCATTTTCAAATGAGTCATTCAGTTTATTTTGCTGAATGAAATGACATTCAACACACACACTTTTCTCTCCACTAATGAAAGATGTGTAAACTATGTGTGTGTGTGTGTGTGATTTATCTAATGAATCTAAGGGGGGTGTCACTAAAGGGGTGAATGAGTTTAGTGGCTATTTTTAGACGAGGTGTCATTTCAGACTCACATCCCAAACACACCCACACACACACACACACACACACACACACACAGCCTGCAAGGACATTCCTTAAACCTTCACCTTGACCATCTGGCAGCGGTTCTAAGCTAGACCCTTAAAGATACAATCCTCAATTGTATTATACCACCCCCTGAATGGCAAATTTCAGCCCTAGCTCACATGCACCGTGCACAAAGTGGGGTTGGCTGGCTGGCTGTAGGGGGACGGTTAGAGAACAGTGTAAACAGTGTAAAGAGCTAGAGTAGGGGGAAGTAGAGGAATGTGCCACTTCACACTGTATGAGAGGGGCATGCATTCTCAGAGTTTCAAACCCAAACAACAATGTTTTTGTAATGCTTGTTTCAGCCACAAGGCCAATTCCAGAGGAAATCGTTTCCCTTTAAACGGACTACATTGGGAATCCATTAGTTAGTGGTGTGTTTAAAAAGGCATACACTCGCATATTCAAATTGTATTGCGAGTGTGTTGTGATTTATAACATACACAATTCACTTTGTGCGGTGCAAATATTTAAATCCATATCATGAGCATAAAGAGCAGCAGGCAAACACACACACAGTCCCATTTAATGACTTCAGGCCCAGTCGATGAAGGTTTATAAGGCTGCGTGCACACAAAAAACACATGCAAACCACCACTCAAACAACGCCCTCGCAACCTCACCTCCACCTGACCTATATTATCCCGCACAAGATTATAAGGTTGCAAAGACACAGTGAAAGAAAGCGAGAGAGACAGATGGACAGAGAAAGGAATCTCAATCCGAGCGCTCATCCCATCGTGCCAACGGAACGTCGTGAAAATGTGCGGAAAGGAAGCGAAGAGAGAAGAAAGAGGGAGCGACAGAGGACATATGGTGCACAAAGAACCTAGTTTTCTCATCTTTTCTCCACTCCCTTTCCTGCTTACACACAGCATTCCCACTACCAACATTTACAACTTGCAATTAAAACTCTACTTTTCTTTAATTAGTTCTCTATTTCCCCTCGCCTCACCCGTATGCTTTTCAATGCTCTCTCTTTCCCAGTTGGATGTGTTTTTCCATCTCTTGTGCCTTACTTTCCCCCCTTTTCCTTTAATTTCCTTGTCTGTCTATACTTCTTTTATCTCTGCCTCCCTCTGACTCAATATATTTTCACTCTTCATGCAATCACTCCCATTGGCTATATGAGAACAATGTTGTGGGTTTTGCCCTTATTAGGACTAATAGAATATTCCCACTTCTATTAAAACCAATTATCTCACAATATTCCTGTTCATTTGCCACTGTGCTTACTAAACATAAACTGGATAGAGGTAGCACACTTCCGAAGGGAAAAAAACAAATACAAAAACAAATGACTGTTTATAAAACCACGTCTTAAAAGGGAAAATGATCCATTTGGGAAAAAGGCCTTATTCACTCTCCACTAATCAATGGAGAGAACACGGGTGGCGTTACTCACAGAAAAACTGAGCAGAACAGAACCACTCATATTTGAATGCACATTAAAGCAACAGACCAGTGAAAGATAGAACAAAATATTGTCAGTGCAGTTAGTGGGGTGAGGCATCAATTCTCCCAGATTTCATTCTCCTCATGTTAAAAAGCCATATACATTTTAAAGCTGCATAGTATTACTTAGTGGCCACTCTGGTCAAGACACTTAACTGCAGGCTGTATTTTTTTAAAGCCGTTATATTCTTTCCAAAGAAATACTTTCCCTAAAAATGATAATTAGTGTGTGAATTATCCCTTGAAAATGATACACACCCCTTTGAAAAATGGATCCTCTATCACCTCCGTTGTGTCAGAAAAATATTGCAGCTCCATTCTCTGTGAAGGGATAGGAGTAAAACAGCATTCCAGGATGTTAGGGGTGAGTAATTCATCCAATGTTTTTGGGGTGAACTATTGTTTTAACTTTCAGATGAACTTTCAGAAATATATTTTAGTGCAGTTACACTGTACTATCCAGTACACAGAATTCAAAACGGCCAATGGATATGTGCATATGATGCTGATGAGTTCACTGGGGCTTAAAGAAAAGACATTACAATTCCAATGAACAGCAATTAAAAATAAGTTATTCTATGCAACTCTGGAGAAAATCTTACAATTCACGTGTTAGAAATAGGAGTTTGACATTGACATTGACTACATGGATTAAACGTGCAGGATTTTAAAATGTGATTTGGACACATGTAAAGGCTACCTATGACAGTGAATAGCATAATAATAATATCATTGATTAATATTCCATAGGGGGCCTCCTGTTTCATTTCCATCATTCCAATCCAATCTAATGTCATGTTTATGTAAGATGTAGTTGTTCTCTTGTTTTGAAGAAACCTGAGATGTATTAAGAGTAAACATACTAACCCATCTGGGATGTTTTTTTTCTGAGAAAGTATGGACCAGGTACTGGCTCCAACCATGCATTGAGCTAGTTAAGTAAGTCTAAACAATCTGTGAAGGTGTGGTGCATGGCTGGAGCAAACATATGGTCAGTATGCCTTTTGTTTTGCAAAACTAGGACTTGGATTTGAAACTTATATTATATTATATCTTTGCATGTGCAGCACAGCTATAGCTCATAGTAAACAATATTACTTGATTTTCAGCTTCAAAAAGACTAGTTCATAAACAAACAGATCCATCAGTGTGTATTCATATTCTGTCCATGCATTACTGTGTAATCTGTATTTATGTTTAGGCTTGTATGATTTGCCTCAGAATGTGTGTGCACTGTGTGTGTGTGTGTGTGTGTGTGTGTGTGTGTGAGCGGTACTGTAGGAGGAATACGCAACAGATCTGTCCATTCATGTTCCTGGCCTGGTTGCTAGGACACCTGCTTAGAGCCCATGCAGAGGTAAGGCTCCCTGGCCTGACCTTTA
>JAODLI010002966.1:0-10195 GCA_027575585.1 Percopsis omiscomaycus
ACCTGGCCTGGGAACGCCTCGGGATCCCCCAGTCGGAGCTGGTTAATGTGGCTCGGGAAAGGGAAGTTTGGGGTCCCTTGCTGGAGCTGCTGCCCCCGCGACCCGATTTCGGAAAAGCGGATGACGATGAATGAATGACATAACCTGTCATGAACATGCCATGGCAGGCCTAATTATCAAACTTAAGGAAACTATTTAGCTTTATGTGTTAACATTACATTAAACTGTCATACGTGGATGGTTTTGAAATATATGCCCAGGCAAAAAAATTGTATACTTTAGTGTATTAAAAATAGTATACCAAGTATACCAAATATCCGCAAAGTACACATTTACTGAATGTATGTTGTACAAATGTCAACAGTCATAAACATTCATAAAGACTCCTTCATGTTCATGACAGGTGTCATGTCATGGTTATGATGGGGTCATGTAGTCCTATGTACACCACATCAAATAAAGTGTTACCAAATGAGTCTTTTACCAAATGAATCTTTTAACAAGATAATTTAGGATTAGCTAACACAATGTGCCCTTGGAACACAGGAGTGATGGTATCTGAAAATTGGCCTTTGTAGACTATGCCAATGCAGATGTTCCATTAAAATTTCTTCCAGTTTCTAGCTAGTCATTTGCAAAAATAACATTGAAAAAATATATATCTTACTAAAACAAGGACATAAAGACATTTCACACTGATTCGAAACTTTTGAAAGGTAGTGTAGGCTTATGCAATTACATTGTATCAAGGATCACTAAAAATGCAGAAGACGTTTCTTTTGCACACCATGCATAATATACAGCTAACTATTACGCTGTTAGGACAATACTTCATAGGAACTCTTCTTCTATTTTTTACAATATAGAATGTTTTAGCAGTTTATTTTCTGGGTATACTACTTGTGGGGTGTAGCCTATCGCTGACTAACTTGTGGCGCAAGCAGACTGTTAACAGATATTAAATCTTACTGTTTTACAGGCAGTTGACAGCAAAATATGTCGGTTGACATAGCTGCCTAATGTAATAAACAAAATCTATATAAAAAATCTAAAATATGATTGGAATGGGAAACTTCAAACTAAATGAGCTAATTTTCCTCCTTTTTTGTCCCTTTAAGCACATCCTCTCAATGTACAGTATATCACCGGTGTTATGACACCCTGACATACACAGTTTGTGTGTGTGGCAGGAAATGCAAGCCAGGTGGTTGTGGAAGCGGTGAAAATGGCAGCATAAACAGCCAACGTGCAGCTGTGGCACATAGGGAACAGGAGTGGGGGTGAGGTCGTCACGAATGCTCATGTAGCATAACACATGATGTAGCCTGGCGCCAGCTATAGCACATACACACACAGACACCCACATGTGCACACAAGCATACTGAAAGCTACACACACGCAGCACAATGACACACAGCTTAACACATGGATATTTACACATGTGCATGCGCACACACACTCACACACACACACACACACACACACACACCAATTCATGAATACACATGCATAGACTAAACACACGAAAGCTCCTAATACATACACACACAAGCTTTCATTTATACAGACACACACACTCACACTACACAACTACATAATCACACCCGCACACATACTCCAGGTGCGCATTTGACACATGGTGATATAGCATGCAGGCACAACTAATGCACAGGGCCTTACTGGTGAGAATAGGGGATAGCCTGGGCATATGGCGTGCATCACTCACACCTAGCTAGAAGCGGTGAGATAGCAATAGCGGTGTATGGTCTCTGTGAGAAGCTGGGGTCCGGACACTCAACACCAGGACACTTTACAGATGGACCTTTACTTTAAATAAGCATTTTAGGGCCTGATTAAAAGAGAGGGGTTATAGCAAAAGACAGATAAAGAGACATAAATGAGGGAGGGAAGGAAAGAGCCAGCTAGGGAGTGGAACTTCATAGCTCACTTTCGTTTCTCCATGAAATTGGGTTGTGAAAGAAGAGTCAGGGCCGTCATTAGGAGCTATAGCTAGCTTGTCTGTAGTTCAGCTCCGTGAATCAAACCAGAGTGAATCACCTCCGATGGAGCTAGCGAGGTGTCGTCCCAATTTATTTCACGCTGCTTGATCATGTCACCGTCTTTTAAAATGCCCCTTTGATCCTCCGATCTGTCCCTTCCGCAAAAGGGGGGCCCCATCTCTCCCCCAGAAGATAAGGATGTCAGATCAGACTCTGATGAACATTGGAGGGGAGTGGATGAAAGGGCTGATAAAAGGAAGAGGTGAAGAAGTGTCAGATGTGTGACACTGCTACTGGAGAGTGACATGGTACACAATAAGTTTGCCCCCCAAAAAGTAATTCATCGCCTAGTGTGAATGCCGGGATGTGATATACGTACTTAGTCAGTCAAACATTGGGCAGGACAGAGTCAGACACAGGTTTGGGACCTTGCATAATTTATTTAAGGAATAATACTTAATAACACATGCATCTTTGACGCATATCATCACATACAGTATTTGTGATCATTGTTGAGTGGTCCCAGCAGCGTACAAACACAAATATGTGATTGGTTCATTAGAACATCTATTTTTAAATGACGCAACAATCCCTAGGCCTATTTTTAGTTGAGTTTACATATAGGCTACTGTCGTCATAAGCTGTTTATTATAGATTAAATGTTCATTCACAGAAAATAGCATACCGCAATTCTCAATCCTTCGACAAATATCGAGGAACGAGTTGACCATTCAGCTAACTCTCCGCTGCTAGAAAAAAATAAATAATATAATAATAGAAATTACTATTTACAATTTATTACATTGCGGTAAAGCTCACCAGTGATCAAAATAACAGTTCAACAATTTAACATTTTAAAGTATTCCAAGAAACCGCAGGTGGCTAATTTGTGGGCACAGCAATGTTAGTTTTTCCACATCAAAGATTCAGATTCAAGGTGACAAGATGAGTTTAAGATTCTCCAGTACAGTCACATCAATTTTACCCGCATAATCACAGTCATCAATTATTGGGGGGACAAATTGGTCGTCAATGAACATTGTGTCCGCTTGTCCCCACATACAATTACGGTGATAGCCTTCCATTTAATGACAACAACGCTTTAATTACCGGAAATGCATATATAATATATGTTTTGTGCAGAAATACAGCTAACAACACAATTGATGTTCTTTTAATTTTGCTATTTGCTACCCAATCCTTACCAGCCTACTTTATAGTTGTAACTTAACTTAGCTTTAATCCTATCTCTATCAGTTGCAGCTGCAATTTGCAACTTTTTATCTCAATTTTTTTTCTTTCCATTTGTCACCATTAAGATTTTATTGAAAGCAACAGTGAGCGCAAAGCATGGGCGGAGCATGACGTTTCAGTATAAGGGTGAAAAATGTGCAAACGACAGAAATTAGTGTAGAAACACACTAGTAGTTCAGGCTGATATTTTAAGTCTTCGTTTTCAAAAGTGAGTGTTCCTAAGTGGGCAGTGCCGCTAAAGGCTGAATAAACCCCTAATCATTAGTAGTTCACAATGTGGAGTTACGTGATTATTTTAATATGTTGTTTACATACAATTACAGCAAACATGACGTTTTTTGACAATATGCTTACAAAACTGAGGAGGACATATTTATAAAAGGTCAGAAACTAAATTTGAATTAAAAACCACATCCACACACACATGACCAAGCGGAGTACACATTTCTTTCACTCGTTGCTGCAACCCAGACAGATACCCCGACTTAACAGCGGCTTATAATGTAAGGGCACCCACTAACAAGTCGTGAAATACTTCCGCATTGGCACTGGTCAGCTCCTGAAACAGTACGAAACGCTCAATGCTTTTACCAATTTAGTTTACATAGCGGAGAGAGAGAAAGAGAGAGATAATTGGTCCACACAAGCTGTATCAATTGTGGATTCTACTAGTTTTCGTCGTGCAGAGGTGAGATTTAGATTTTTTATGTCTTTCAATCCTCTCCATTCTCTTATGGAAATTTCTTATCTACTTTCTTGGGTCATCCCAACTTTCGCTGCTTGTCACAAAATAGCTAACAACTGAAACAGAACACAACACAACTGTCTAACATTGGTGAATATACAAGCCAGTTTCTTTTAACTTTGTATGTGTTTCCCTTCCTGGTATAGCAAGATGTGTTACATTTTCTGCCATCAACGCCTACAGGGAAATCTGAATAATCATCATTAAGTCCAGGCTGAGAAGGACTAGAATTCGCCAGAGCTCTTATCATACCTGGAGTCAGAACAGAGTCTCTAAATAAAGCAGTGTCTGTTGGAACAGTTCATTGCATCATTGGGGCGTTGATCCTGTCCTGTCTGCTCATGTTCTCCTCTCTGCTCCTCTCGAGTGTTAGTAACGGTTGCTGATGGTCTATTCTCATCACCAGGCCTCCGTGTCACAGCCTGAACTTTTTTGATAGGGTTTTTTTTTTTTTTACGTGAAAACATATGTTGTTATTGTGTCATATTACTACTGTATCATATTGGTTTCTGAAGTGTCTCCTCCACATTGTTGATCATGGGTGCATGGCACCCACCGCACCCATTAGAGCTTCGCTAGTGGTGCAGAGTACTAAGGAGCAGGCATCTTGTTGTTGCATATTGGGGATCGAAGTTGACTACCCTGACCACTAAACTATCCTGCCCCTGTGTCACTGGACGGATGAAATTTTTATTTAACAGACAGATGCAAATAATTAGTTTTCAAAAACAAGCTCACTCTGAAATATTGTCTCATTGGTTATAGGAAATGTGAATTGTCGCACAGCATCAGGATGTAGCACACAGCCATTGTGGTTGCTATGTTATGTCATAGCAATTACAACCAGCCAATCAGAACAGTTGTAGCTTCATTTAGAGGGTGCCAGATTACATGTATCAGCGTCAAAACTCTAATGAGCCGAATCCTCCCATAATGGGCACATTAATCCATTCCATGACTCTCTCTGCAGTATTAAACCTGCAGCTGCAAATTCCTCCTTCACCTATAAGAATTACAGTTTATTTGTTAAGAGTTTCAAGAGACAAAGTCTCTTTCAACATTTTCCTCTACATTTCACACTTTTTCAAACTAGCCCCATAGGATAGCCAGAATTCAGATCCCAAAGGGTGTCAGCGCTGTTGTTGAAGGTTCGTGAGGTATAAGCCATGTCAATATGGTTGAAATTCAGTGCACTCTGCTCACATTTGAAATGTAATATGCTCTTGAGTCTTGAGGATAACAAATGTTGATTAATCACTAGCCCAGTTGTTCAGAAGTAATCTGATCGGATTTCAGAAATCCGATTGGATCAAATCTTGAAAATGGGTTGTTCAAAAGAAAAAAAGGCTTCTGAAATCGGATTAGATCGCCTAATCCAATTTTGGTTTTGATCTGGATCAAACCTTCAGTATGTGTTGTTTAAAAAATTTTAATAGGATTGGGACACCTTTGATGCAAAAAATTAGGAATATCTTGATCCCAACACAAGAGTGGATTCAGGGTGGATTTTAGGAACAAAATAAAACTTTAAAATGTGTCCAATAATACATCATTTGTATCATGTAGTATATACATTTATTTATATTTTGCACTTGATTTGTTTAAACGTTACAGTGATAATGTAGATAAAGTAAACATTACATATAAAGCTACCTATTAAGCCTTTCAGTACAGTAAAGTAAAAAAAAAAATTGTCCCCAAAAAATAATCCTCAATACAGCTGTCAATATCAAACAAAAATAATATATTTAATTAGCTGTCACTGATCACTGTACATTAATTACAATTACAATAATCAAAGGTGAACCAGTCAAAAGTATTTTCTAACAATTGCATCGCTTATTGCACGTCCAGTCATTCCCTCATTCTGAGAGAATGCCGGGGATATTGTTTCTCTTCAAATAAAAGTGACCCCACAAGTGACGTAAAGTGACTTCACGCTGGCTATTCTACCTGCTGTCCTTTATATAGTTAGTAGCTGTAGCGGTTTTTGGCACGGGCGAACCGGTCAGCAGAATTTTTTCATGACACATGGGGGTCACGAGCACTTGAAAAAAACAAGAATGGGGGGGCACTCGAAGGGGGTAATTCAATGAAGAACCTCCACTGGTTAGTAGCTTACATTGTGATATGTAGTCCCATTTAGAGCACTGGTAATCCAAATTTGGTAATCTTGAAAAGTTTGTATCTGTATCAGTGTGATCTAATCCAAGGTTGCTTTGAAAAACTGGCACAAAATAAAATGGATTACTTGATCCTGGATAGCAAAACATGGGATTTTGAAATCCGGATCATTCTGATTCAGATTCAACTTTTTGAACAACTGGGCCTAGAACATTATGGTATTAGAGATTCAGAAGTGTCTTGTGTACTGTATTATACGCTTTTACATACCTAAACAGATGGATGGTAACATTGAAGAAAACTCATTGCACCTATTGCATTTTATTTAATGCTGCTTTCTGTTGACCAATGACGTATAGGCTACCATATTGGAACACAGCACAGCCATCATACCCGACCCATCAAGTTTTTCAGTAGAGCAATGTAATTACTCCATTAGGACTTGGCTAACATAAGGCCATGCCCTTGAACACAAGAGGAAATATGTTGTTTCCTATTAGCATTGATATCTTCTAGAAACTGAATAGACTAACCTCACCATGACTTCTACACAGTTTACACAGTAAATCAAAATATTAATAATGTTAAATAATGCTGTCTTAAGTCTGAAAGTATAAGTAGAGAAAACATGTTAAGAACATAAGTATTTTTTACCAAGAATTGAATAAAACCATACAGGCTGTTTCCAGGAAACATGCAAGCTAGAACTATTAGATTAGCGTGACAACAGCAGGGATGAGTGTAAGGCCTTCAATAGAAAGGCTAATGGGTAAACTAAGGAGCAGTTACTACTTGACCTCATAGACATGACTTATTTAACTCTATGAATAGCCGTTTGATGATCATGTGACCTCAAATCGTGTGTGTGTGTGTGTTTGAGTTGGGCTACCTGACCTTACCTCCTGTTTTCTTGTACATTGGCTGACAACACTTAAACACATGACAATATTTAATTCAAAAACACCAAATGAGGTCAGAGTTTAACCATAGCATTTTCACTAAACAACATACCATCACTAATCCTTAAATATTAAAGTAATATAATCTGAGTGGGAATGTGTTATGGTGAATAAAAATAAAATGTGTGACTGTGATTTGGCTTCAGGAATGAGATGCATGAAATTGCCTTAGATTATAGCGAGTACTTCTTTACCCATTTTTATATTTTTGTTTTTGTGAATATATTGTAAGCAGCAGAAGCTCTCTCTCTCTCTCTCTCTCTCTCTCTCAAGTGAAAAGAAGAGTGATATTCACCATAACACACTATTCCCTGTGTTCGATTGCTTAAATATATTGGTTAGTGGGGGTTAGTGTACAGTGTACAGTTAGAAGGTGAACTTTATATGATATAAAACATGATGTACGTTTCAACCAATCACATTGTGTGGCTGGACCTAACAACTACATACTGTATTACAGTGACTGTCTTCACAAATGTAACAATGTGAGCTGAAGAAACAAAGAAACAGCCAAATAATTTAAAAAAAGGGGAAGAAAGGAAGAAAAAGAAAAATACAGACAACGCTTATTTTTATTTTATTTTATTTAAGTTTGAATTAAGGAAAGGTGGTGGCCCTGGCACTTCTTTGTTCACTCCAGTTGATAAGATAGAATTCCACATCTGGTAATGACCTCACAAGGTGATAACACAGCAGGGGGGGAGAGGAGCAAAGGGGACCAATTTAGTTTGAGCTAAAGGGGCATATAGCATGACTGTGTAGCGCCACAGATCTCAAACTTCAGTACCCAAGCAAAAATGTTTTTTTGCCAAAATGTGGTTAGGATAATGTATGTTTTGTTATAATAGTAACAAAGTAATAATAATAATAATAATAATAATAAAACGAGATAAAAATGAACACTAGACAAAAATCATTTCAAAATGTTCACATCCACCCCAACCCCTCTAACAAAAAAAAACACCAACCACCACCACTATACAGTGAACCAGTGGTGTAGTGTGTGTGTGCTTTTGTGTGTTAGTGTGTGTGGTGGATTGTGTATGAGGGACAAAAAGGGGTTTCTACGATAACAGAGGTGTAGTTGGGGAAGGAAAGTAGTTCATCAGACCCACTGAATAATGTCCTCCATTGTTGAGGTCCCTGCACACAGATGTGGTTCAGAGGACAGCCAAGGGAAAAAGGAAGGAATTTCACGCCATCGCTATCTCTGAATCTCCGCCCGCAGCTGCTCCTGACCAGCCTCTCTCTCCTTCTCCTCTGTTCTCCTCTTCCCTTCCCCTCGCGTACTGTAGTTAGTTCTATTAGTTCTAAGTGTCATTCACTTGTTGTTGGTTGGCTGAAAGCAGACACACAATAAATATAATATTTTTAAACTTCTTATTTAGGGTAGGACATTTCCATATGTAGCGTATACGTGCATAATACATTGGCAGAAATATTGTTTTGGCCCTAATAATGAAATCCCCTGAGAGGAACTATTTCAGTCTCAGTATACAACCGATGTACACATGACAACTATTGGCAATGTAAATAATGGTACGCGATTGTTACAAGGTTCTGCAGATGCCCAAATTCACCCGAGCTCACTGTTGATGTTTGAAACACTGTTGACAAAACTTCACATGGCTGTAGGAGTAGGGGTAAAGAACAGTGTGAGTCTAAACTTTAGGGGAGAAGTAGAGAGGAGTGCAAGCCACTCAGCACCCACTCAGTTCCAAGCCAAAACATTTTATTTCGACCACAAGGGAAATTCCAGACACATATCCTTAAAACAAGGCTGATAGGCTGAATGACTATTGATCAGTCTGACTTAATAACATATTTTTGTCAGTTTATACTTCAATTAAAGCCCTTATCAAACATTCAAATTTCATATAAATGGGGAAGCAGATAGTCACGCATCCTTCGTGCCTATGTGCCCTCAAGCAATACGTTGAATTATTTTTCCAATAGAGATGCTACTGTAGTTGCAGGCTCCGACCACAGGGCTCCGACCACATTAGGCCACCAAACTAAGCTTCAGACAACAACAACTGAAAACAAAAGTGAGCTTAAAAGAAAAATGAGAGAAAACAAAATTAGAAAACCCAGGATGCCTCTATCCTATCCTATAATAAGTAATTTATTACGTCCAGTTGCTACGGGCACAGCTGGTTTGGAATGAGACCTGGTACAGTATTAGAAAGAGAAAGGGGGAACATATTTTATGTGCATTTGAGTGAAAGTGTGTGTCTGCAGGTGGGTGTGGGTGTGTGTTTGTGATAAAAAAATAAGCCCTTTCTGTGAACTGATTTGTCCTATTTTATTATCGTGTCTCTATCGTTTTTTATGGCTTACATTGTGCTTTAATTTGTTTTGTTAACATAATTTTACTACCTTCTGTTACTTGTTTTTTGTATTATACTGTGTGTATTTGCTTTTATTTGTGTAAAGCCTTTTTGTAAACTTTGCCATGAAAAGTTTGAAAAGGGCTATATGAAATAAAGCTGATCATTATTATGATTATATGTATTATTATAATGATTATATGTATTATTATTATTAATAGTATAACCTAAAGTCATGCGCAACCAATACACAACAGAAATCCTTGTATATTACTGAATAGCCTACAATGACAAAAAGGTGGCAGTTTGAATGTAAGTAGCAGACTGGGAAAATAATACTTGAACAGTAATGAACATCATGCTTTTTGCAGTCCAAATGGAGCTATTAGGTTCATTTGTATGTAAACCAGTTGTTGTGAAGCTTCGCTGGTTACTGTAGGGTGAACACAGTATATATATTGCGGTGGCCTCAACACATGATTAGCTGTACAGAGCCTTTGTACAGCCTCTGTACAGCCCTTAAAGGGTTTCTGTATCCTGGGGGATACAGTCATTTGACAGGCTGTGGGGGGAGGGGTATTAAGTTGGTGCACTTTATATCATGAGAAACACTAAAGTGGGGATGGGTCAAGTATCCAGGTAATGTGACTTTTTGCCAACATTCCAAAATATTCTCATCATTTGTATCCAAATTCAAAATGGCGGTGTACTTGGACAAAGTCACTGGCCATGTGGTAAGTGTTGTTATTTTTTAATGTTTATTATAATTTGAGGAGATTTTGT
>JAODLI010002968.1:0-10194 GCA_027575585.1 Percopsis omiscomaycus
GGGTTAGGCATCTTGCTCAAGGATGCTTACAGGTAGGCCAACTCTGGGGCTCAAACCCACGACCTTCCGGCTGGGAGACCAACACCTAAACCACTTGACTATCATGCCCCCTGTATGTGTGTTTTGGAGAGAAAGCTCTAAGCTTTTAATACATAGGTTACCCAGAGAAGCCAATGCTAGGCAGGGCAGGATGAAGCCTTCTATCATGCAATTAATTTTACCAGCGCATTCCCTAACTCCACAACTATAAGTCTCAAAACACACTCCACACTCTAATCTCACTTCCACAGCTTTCCCATTGCCTGGGTGATTGGGACTCCAGTTTTCACAAAACAATAATTATGACAAATGTATGCATCGGTCAATTACCAAATCCTCTGTCCATGAGCTTAGTTTAAGGCAATGCTGGAGAGAACTAACCCATATATGCAAGATGTGGTTTGCACATAGAAGAGGGCTCCTGATTAGGCACAAGAGGAGCTGGGGGTAACAATCAGATTACGTCCCTGTAACATAGTCATGTAATGGATTACTCTATAATTTTCTGTATTTGCATTACATACGTTGCGGGACTGATAAAAATCTTGTTACTTTCATTACACAGAATTTCAATTCATTAATATTCATTCATTCGTTTTTTTAAACAATTTCTGCACTGTAACTACAAATACATGCAGATCTTGCTTCTTGCCAGTGGCTGACACGCGGTTAGAAGCATTTTAAAGAATATAAAATAAAAAAGATTTACAAAAGGTTTCCAAATAAGAGAAAAGACTGGTTTTCAAAAGGTTTGGGCAACAACTAAAAATGACACTTTTGGGGAAGAAAAGGGAGAGAAATGCATTAAGAACACAGACAAGATCAGTCTCCAAATTCCTTGGATTCTGTTTACTGTGGAATTCCTGCGGGTTGTGTGTCACTGCACAAGTGACAATTCAAATTTCGACTTTGTCACATGCCAGATGGAAATATTAACAGACCGGTAACCCCATGTTTACACAAGGTGGAGGTGATTTGATATGGTGGGGGGGATGACATAAATAATAGTTAAGACATTCTGAATGGATGTGGCTATTTACAACACCCAATTAAATTAAATTATTTATCGGGTGAAACCACACAAAGAACTGACTTAGAAAGTGAGAGGAAGCGATATCACTTCTTCAGTATAAACGGCTATTAAGGATGGTGATTTCCTGTCATTAAGTTGCTGTTAATGCCATCTTCGCTCCAACCAATCTGTGGAAGAGTCAACAACATCCCAGTCCAAGAACTAGTTTTAAGATGGCACACCTGTTTGAAAAATACTGCCAACGCATCCACAGACAAATAACAGTCTATTAAGAAGGACTGACCTCCCCCCCTCACCCTTCTTACGACTAACAACAAAAAGTCTTAAGGTTTAAAAAAGGTTCACCTTTGTCTGAACTCCAAATAAATAAAAGCCCAGCTGTTAACTGGCCATATAACTTCAAAGTGACATAATATCAGGAAACAAGTGTAAGAGAGCAGCAACTTCAGGCAGGAGGCATGCAAATAACCTTTGGCAAGGCAAAGCAACAACAGTATTATTATCGTGCACTCAAAACACGGCAGATACTTCCCTACAGTATTCGCCTTCAAACTGTCATGGGAGCTGTCAATGAGTTATCAAGATGAGTGAGCTTGGCGGAATTTTAAAAGGATTCGCATCATGCTTCATCTAACACACATTACAATGCAAGCACGTACAACACACACACACACACACACACACACAGACCCTGTATAAACTTTACAAAAGAACAGAGTCAACTCTGTTCCACCTGTTGTGTACTTTAGAAACGCCCAGTGGATAAACCGTAGATCAGATTAAAAACGCCATTCCCTGTTCCAAGTCCTCCACCAGGAACATAAATAAAAACTCTTACACTGGGTTCCTGACACAACTGCAGTGTCAGACAGCAAACTAATTCCTTAAAGCTCAAAAGTCTTTTTCCCCCACTTCCTGTGCTGGAGTAAGGCAACACCTCCACCTTTATTGGTACAGGAGCCTATTTAGGCCATGTGTTCACTAACACGAAAGCCTTTAAAAACGCTGTGTACAGCCACCCACCATGCTAGTGTCATGCAACATCAGTGTGTCTAAAAGTCTTCAATTTTGCTGCACACAGGGCGGCAAAAACACCGTTTCAGAATTATCCACTTGGGGGTGCATTTTTGAAAAGCTCCGTTTTGAGTGGTGGAAAATGGCGGGTTAGTGTGGACAGAATGTAGCGTTTTCAAATGTATCCATGCTAGTGTGAAGTCTGGACATAACCTTAGTGCAAAGGCCCTGCAGTTACTTCACCTCTTGGTTTTTTGCAGTACCACATATCAGGGCCGGTATTACTCAACAGCCCTTTGAAGAGATTGGCCCTGCCTCCACCCTTTCACCATCTCTCCTTCCCTCAAGCCTCGACAAAGCCTTTGATGTTCATGCATGGGGGCTGTGTTGTGGCCTCCCGTGCCCGATCATATCTTCTTAGACGGCACATTCATGCGGTTTACACTTGCAGTCGGAGACCTCCAGCAGCTATTCAGCTGGCTTCACGGACCCCTCCCAATTCAGGGTACAGGGGCGGGCTGTGAATGCCAAGGGGAAGTTCAGCAGGAGGGCCCTCCCCTCAAAAAAGGTTAGAGGCACAGTATGGCATCAGAATAATGGTGTGCAGTCAGATACACTGTTTACGTTACACAGGACCAGTTGGGAATTTGCGCATTCTGTCAAAGTCCTAACGAGTCAGAACACGCTGTGCAGAGGCCCTCGGTTTGTAGCGAGTTCCAATAACAGAACGCCAGCACTGATCTTTTCCTTGACATCAGCTGTGTTACAAGAATTGAGCAATCTGCCAAAACTAAAGTTCAGCTTCATTGGAATTGACAGCCAGTAGAACGTGGGAAACCCTTTGGGGACACCGTCTGTCCCCAATATCTATACACAGAGACACAATACGAAAACTAGCCAAAAAAAGAGCAATTTTCTCGCAACAAAAATCTAGGACTTATTTCTAGCAAACAGGGTAGAAAAGTAAGGGGAGGAGGTATGATAGTTGTGTGATACATCTTCCTTTAGGTACCCTGGGGCACTCTGCCAGGAAAAAAAAAAACGAAGCGCACAGATAACCCAGCTTTTTCTTGTTTGACCAAAAAAAAAAGCCCAGTCCATCATACCTGTGGCCCCAATGTGTTAGACTCATGGTCCCCCCTCCTTAGCGGAACCGCAAGCCACACCAAGAAGCCTCCAGGAACCAATCTGGCATGTTTATAGAAAAATTACAGATACCCAAGATGGCAAGGGCCCCCACCACAGCTGTGTAGAAATATACTAACAGGAAATGATAGGAAAGGAGGACAAATTTGTGACAGTGGACTCGTCAGATAGTGTGCTAGCAGTGAGCTAGGAACATCACTGTGATCCCTGAAGAATAACAACAAGTGTACAAATGGAAAGAATATTTTACCGACAGGCATACAACAAGTGGTTTATATACATTCATGATGCAAATCTAGATTAACAGCGACACAGGTTTCTGAGGTGTATACACAAGGTGATAATTATGTATGTATGTACACAAAATAAGGAACTTTAAACCTTGAGTTCTTGAACTTAGGTGAGAGGGACAGCATTCAGATAAGACCTCTCCTTTCATGAAGGCGGGAGCCTGAGACAGTAGCAGTGCATCCGCTACTGTTGTTGTATGTGTGTGTGTGTGTGTGTGTGTGTGTGTGTGTGTGTGTGTATGTGTGTGTGTGTGTATGCCTGTGTGTGTGTGTGAGAGAGAGTTAAAACAGAACAGCAAAGTGACATATCTATATCCTGAGCCAGAGGTGGAAGTAGCGAATAGAGAGTATGTGTAGAACACAGGAAAACGCGGACATTAACCTCTGAACACCTTCCCAGGCTGTTGGTGAAGAAACTGAGTAATGAAAAAGCAGGCTGGCTTTCCCTGGTTAGTCAGCACATTCCTGGCCAACAATAAATCCTGCATGAGCTGGACAAGCCACTGTGAGCATTGTCATTTCATTGTCCTCAACCCTTAGCCTTTGTTTTCCAGCCCCTCTTTGTCAGTGGAGAAAACACTGGTTTGTGGATGGAAAGGACCTTTCATCAAATATCAAACATGCGTGCGTGCGTGCGTGCATGCGTGCGTGCGTGCGTGCAAAAATTAAGGGAACACCGAAATCACACATTGGGTCTTGATGAATAAAATATATACAAGATAAAAAATATTTACTATACATTGTTACAATTAGGTCTTCAGCCTTGGGCTATTTTGGCTGTTTTTGAATACTTTTGATTTGACCTTTATATACCTAATTAAAAAATGTTTACCATGCCAATGTTTGGTATCTTTTTACTCTCAGCACATCACCACCTATATGACCTGCCAATAATTTGTTAATTTTGACATACTGCATCAACATATTGGACACAAAATACACACAAAAAACATAAATTCAGATTTGGAAAATTATACATTTTTTTACTATATAAAACACAAACATGCTCAATGAAGCATTTTAAAAGGGTGAAAATGTAAACACAGGTTGCAAATGTGAACATACAATGGTAAAATTTAGATAAAAAGCTATATACAACTAATCAGAATAAAATGCAGGTGTGGCCATAGGCGTTTTATTATATTTTTTAGCTATGCCACTCTTCAAAACAGTTTATGTAACGTTAAACAATCTGACTGAGAGCTAACTAACGTTAACGTTAAATTACAGACCTCACATTACTAGAGTATGAAAGGTTCCCAAATGGTGCAAATACAACATAAAGTTTAAATTGCGACTAAATCAAACTATAAGCAACTATTTACAGCAAAAAGCAGATGTGGCCATGGGTGTTTTTATTTTGTTGTTGCTACGCTAGCTTCTCAATCCGTCTCTCTACCGCTATCTCTAGACTACCGCTTCGCTCGCCGGCTTCGAAACTCAATGTGCCCCTCCCCCACCTCCCTAGTATATTCAGCCTTTAGAGACGAGTCAGCAGATTCAGACATTTCTT
The DNA here is from genome assembly GCA_027575585.1 of Percopsis omiscomaycus. Classification (NCBI taxonomy): domain Eukaryota; kingdom Metazoa; phylum Chordata; class Actinopteri; order Percopsiformes; family Percopsidae; genus Percopsis; species Percopsis omiscomaycus. The sequence continues at coordinate 5,036 of JAODLI010002968.1, forward strand.
TCCCCGTTTCTTCATATGACAAAAAATGACGAAGATATTAAGATAAATACAAACCCAGCCCCAGCGCCATTTGCATTATTCCAAAATGTTATGGGAACAGTGACGTATGTCTATGTATTATCTATCCTGGTATAGAACATCAAAAGACCCAGTGGAAATTGCCAGCGCCTGTACTTACTAGTCCCACGTGGAGCTGTGAAACACCAGTCAGGGAGAAGACAGGATGAGGTAGAGCATCAAAACAGAGAAAGCAGAGAAAGCAGAGAAAGCAGAGAAAGCAGTGGCTACTGGTTCCGAAGAAAGTGAATGAGGCATAGTTCGCCAGTAGGAAAAAAAACAGCAGGAAATTGGGTGGCTCTTTTGAGAATTCCATACAGGGGAATCTAGCTAAAGATCTTATCCAGAGGGAGTCGGTGCTGTCACAGCAGTGGTTCTCAAACTTTTTGACCTTTAACCCCTGAAAAAGAAGTTGTTCATGGTTTGTGACCCCCACACCCCACCCATGTGTGTGTTGCAAGCTAGGAAAAATGCATACACATTTGATTTAATTATTATTTTTTATTTTTTTAAATTGGGGAGAGAGCAAGAAAAACAATTGAGTCTGATCTATTCCGAAATGGGGAGAAATGCAGCCCCTAATTACTTTGGCTGGAAGATGAAAAGTCAAGCGGGTGGCGGTTTAAGAGACGATAGCACTTAAAATACAAAAGTTTTAAATACAGCTACAGAGCCAATAAATGAAAAAAAAAAAAAAAAAAGTAGGCACACTTTTAACCTTTTAAACCACCGTTTAAAAAAAGGACTGCTACTGTTGCGTTGGGAATGGCACTGTCACTGGTACCTCCCGTCTGGGTCCAGAATATTACGGCCTCTTGGGGTTTACAGACTGTGGTGAAAATGGCGCTGGATGCCTTCGAACACGAAAGCTCTCATTATAGTCTAAATGCATTGAGACAGAAGTCCTGCCAATTCCAAGGTAGGAACTCTAGTATTTAGACTCAGCGACATCTTCAATCAAAAAATCACAATTTTTCCACCTACAGTTAGAAAGAAAAAAAAACAGTTCCTTTAGAAAATCACTACAACTCTAAACTACAGCTACAAGTTTTGCAAATAATTATTTTCATACCAAGTTTAGGTGCTGTGGGTAGGTATTTTAGAGCTATAAATTTAGTATAATTTCTTAGAAATGCCACAGACATCCGTCAGCTATCGGTAAGTGAAGTGCTTTGTGAGAATATCTGCTCTGGTTGATAGCCCCTGTCTCTATATAATTTTGATTTTTGGCCGCACCCAAAAGAATTTTGACCAATCGGGGCATCTTTTCCCTGATTCTCAAATCCTACCTACAGCAGCTTTAATATGTGTTTATGTCATATGTCATTTTTTTTAATTACTTGATTAATCTGTGATTAATTTAGTCCATAAAATAGCTGCTTTGTTACACAACAGTCTACAAACCACAGTCTACAAAAAAGTTAATTGAAGCTGTATGCACATAAAAGACAAAAAGTACCTAGATTAAATATATTACAAATTTAAAAGTTTACTTGATTGCAAACATTTAAGTCAATTGCTTTTCTTTTGATCAATTAAATTTGTTCACCCCAAGTGTATAGGAAGCTCAACTCTGATGGAAAATGGTGCAAAAGTAGTAGTTTCATCCATTTGAGTCAGAGGGTGCTCCGTGTTCCACTGAGTGGGCAAAAGCCACACTATTCTCTCTGGGTCTTGCTGACGCCAATATGAGTTCCAGCTCATTCCCTCAGTGCCCTTTGCCATGCCACTGGCTGGGTTCCTGTCTCGCATGCTAAAAGCCCCCTATCAGAAAGACAATAACAATATAGAAATATGAGCAAATTACTTTACTTCTGCATCAACATTTCCAATGTTAGGAAGCACTATGAACAGCCTTCAAAAACCAACATTGGCCAGATGAATATATGTGAATTATGCCTCCATCTGTCTTGCGACTGATGCAACATTTACAATTAGGTCATTTAGCAGACGCTTTTATAAAAAATAAAAATAAAAACTTACAATTACATGCTGCAATTACAAGGAGGCTTACAGGTAGGCCAACTTGGGCACGAACCAACGACCTTCCGGCTGGGAGTCCAACACACAGTCCACTAGACTATCCTGCCCAAAGAACCAGAAGGCTATTCCAGACTTTGTAGCGTACTTCTTTACCTGATAAATATCTTTGATATTGCAAACCAAAACTTGTTCCGCCATTAACACCTGGGCAATGTGCCAAGAATGATTGGTCACGCCATCATTGCAATAGCATGTTGCCTTTGTTTACAATCATGCCCCAAATTATACGCCAGTACACAGGAAATAACAAGATAGGGTCTGACAATTGCCACCACCAGAGAGCTGCAGTGATTGAGTTGGCATGGAGCTGCTGTCCTATAATATCAAAGCCGTGCGATTTGTGAAGTTGTTATGTGAATGGTTTCGACAGCCATGAAACTGTACTCATTTGAGCATGGGGAACGTTTTTTTCTTCCGCATGGTTTCTTTCCATGAGCGGATGATTTAAGGAGACATTGATTACTTTGCTATTATATAGTCAAATAGGGGCAACCAGGAACCTGGCTTGCAAAGCTTGGGGTTTGGCATCTTGGCCAGAGTGCAGTCATCTCACTTTGCCTCCTTAGGGCAGTGTAAGAATTGACTTAATTTATTATTTCTGGCCCCAGGAGCACGTGCCGATTTTTTGCAGTCGTCAGATAGAGCCGAGAGTGTGTTAGCTTTAGGGAATTAGCCAAGGAGAGGTGGGAGAGTTTGAGTGGTTACAGTGGTTTCCCCTTTGCTCAGGAGCTCAGCCAAGCCCCCCCACTTTTTTTTCAACCCTACCTGCTGAGGTCTGTCCACTACTGCACACAGGAGGGCAACGCAAACCCCTCAGGGTCCTGTTTAAACAGCAAGAAGATACCTACAAGTGCAGTAAACCTCAACCAGAACAAACAGACATCAAGTGTGGTGGAAATTAGAATACACTGGAACATATGTAATAGTTCAGTGCCAATTTTATCCTACATCCCATAATCACTAAGTTTACATGCTTAACACACTGGGTCAACGTTATTTAATAAAAACGGTATTTGATTCCACTTACTGAAATTAGTGTCTGCGTTACTGCCAAGACTATGTGGTGCCCATTCTTTCTAATTTCAAACTTTTATAAACCTTAAAGTAAAACCCATAGAAAGCTGAAGACAGTGTTCTGAAATGGACAGACAGACTGCCCCTCATTATAGTATGACAAAATATAAGCTGCCTCTAAGTGGTCAGGAGCTATGTTAGCAAAGAAAGCAAACCTAAATAGATGTGGTTTGCGATGTAAAGCTGAGGTCCAGAATTTCTGTTTGCAGTTAGCGAGTGGCACCAAATAGTCATTGCTATACAGGGGCCATTTTTGTTCTCCGTAGCCCCTTTTTTTTTTTATCTTCACATTTCATCTTCGGCTTTGAAAAAAACAATGTCTGCACACATTTACTCCGAATGGTCAAATTTCATTTATTAAAGTCTTATTGTCATATTTTCATCATTCACCAGCCTTCTGTTCTCTTAAGCTAGCAGAGATTTGTGATTTGCATTGGCTGTGCCCTCTATTTGGGCAGGACATCCAAGCAGGATTTTGAGACAGAAGACTTTTCTGGAAATCATTGGACAGGTTATGGTAGGGAAAACCTCTTAAATGCTACATGCTACACTCTTTAGAGTGAGACCTACACTGTATCTGGTTGAACCCTGATGGTACCTGGTTACATCCAAGGATTTATCACAGTTATAGGCTAATAACCTGTCCTCTCACCAATGACCATTGATATCATGACGCTAAACTGGTTCTCCATACCAGGTCCACATTTTAGTTAGGCCTACTCTAGCTTACCACAATGGTACAAGTCACACATTTTTTATGAATTTGACCAACGCGTCCTTGTTAACCCTCGTTTGAAAATCAAGGAAAAATATCTCACATTTGTGTGGCTTCTTCTAGGAGGCGTATAAGAAGACCGTAGCAGCCATTTTCAAGTAAACACAAATTTGAGATTTTAATATTTTATTTTGATCGGGTGATAGCTGGGGTTTTAACAAGTCAATATTGGATTAAAGACATAGCATTTTTAAACTTTTTGAGAGGTCAAGGAGATCAGTCCAGTGACTAAAAGGCTGGATGCCAAGTCCAACAGGGCTCTACGCTTACTTTCCCCCCAAGGAGCAAAATGCACAGTGCTAAAAAAAAAAAAAGTCAAAATGAATGAATATAATTCAACTGTAAAGTGCACAATCTATTCAGATACATTCTGCTTATACATAAACAAATTCAAAATATTTCAGGAGTCTTTCAAACTCAACTCAAACTTACAATTAGGTAATTTAGCAGACGCTTTTATCCAAAGCAACTTACAATTACATTATGCTATTACATGGAACATACAGGGGTTAGGTATCTTGCTCAATGATGCTTACAGGTAGACTTGAACCTGGACCTAAAACCCACGATCTTCCGGCTGGGAGTCCAACACACAGACCACTAGACTATCCTGGCCCAAAATGACAGCTGAACCTTTAAAAAATATTGCAAAACCTTCATAAAAAACATTAAATAATCAAATTTGACTTCTCAAGTCAGTCGATGGCATTTAAACAACAGGAAACAGATGATTCATGTGTTCCCCTTGTATGAAGTCCATGACCTATGCAGATATGTGCAGAGGTCTCATTATGTGCGTCTCATTATAACATTTGTCATAGTCACTATTAAATACCAGTAGCATTAATATTGTGTTCATTACCAGCTTATTTCACCTGAAAGGTATGCCGTCTCATTCCAAAATGAAATGCATGAAATTTTAAATCGGAATATGTTGACACAACCATTGCTGATGCTGGACTCTCCCTTGCCACATCTATTCCGGCATTGCCATGGCATGTGTGAAAAGGCCAAGAGGGAAATGTTCCTGAATGTAGCTGCATTATGTGACTAGTGAAAATCACTAGCGGTGCCTGAAAGGTTATCCCAGTAATGTATGTGTGAAAGACAATTAACACTTAAAGGTCCAGTGCGTAATATTTCTGAGGATCTAGTGACAGAAATGCAATATAAGATCCATAACTATGTTGTCAGTAGTGTATAAAGACCT
>JAODLI010002969.1:0-10194 GCA_027575585.1 Percopsis omiscomaycus
GTGTTTAAGATCTAGTCTGGTAGTGTTTTACATCTGGTATGGTTGTGTTTAAGATCTAGTCTGGTAGTGTTTTACATCTGGTATGGTTGTGCAAAGCGTTAACTGACTTTGTTCAACGTGATTACACTGCACGCTTGTACAAAAACTTGATCTATACACATGAAGTACCTTTTTACTGCTACTTACTTTACCACTGTCCTTTCTGTAAAAAGCCCTTTCAGATCGTCTCATAGTTTCATACTTCATCTCGTATACACTGGTGCTTTGGTGTGTGGAAGGTTGTTTCACAATCCCTCGCGCGTTAAAACGACGTCTCCTTCTCCTCCCCCAGGTCGGTTCTACTATCTCATCCACCCGTCCAAGCTGACCTACGACGAGGCGGTGCGGGCGTGTCAGAAGGACGGGGCTCAGATCGCCAAGGTGGGCCAGATGTTCGCCGCCTGGAAGCTGCAGGGCTACGACCGCTGTGACCCCGGCTGGCTGGCCGACGGGAGCGTCCGTTACCCCGTGTCCCGCCCCCGCCGCCGCTGCAGCCCCACGGAGGCGGCGGTCAGGTTCAGCGGTTTCCCCGACAAGAAGCACAGGCTGTACGGCGTCTATTGCTTCAACGGCGGCGACTGAGTTACCCGTAGACACGCAGCAAAACATAAATCCATACACACATAAGCATGCATCTACCCACACACACACATGAGAATAAACATACTAGTTGAACAGTATGAACGCACCCATTCAAACTGTGAGGCTTTATGACATGTTGCCAGAGTCATGTTTAGGGGTTGTTGTTGTTTTTTTGGGGGGGGGGACCTGATTGGATGGGATAGTTTACACATATTTAAGGTTAATATTATATACCGTAATAGATACCTAGGAAGAGGTGCGGATTTAAAAGGGGAGGAGCAGAGTGATCGATGACATCATAAACCTGCCATGATGATGTCATTCAGGAGTAGACCAGACATGGCATATATACTGTAGCTACCGAGGACATGTCTGGACTAAGGCTTCCCATGATTGGACTGTTACTTTGGCACTTATGTTTTCTGTTTAAAGTCAAGAGCAACAACAAAGCCAGGATACAAAAAAATATAGCCTAGACAAATAAATAAGCACTAGGAACACCTCAAACAATCTCTGCTTTCCATTTTTAGAAGGTGCTATTCATTTCTATGTTATTCTACCGTCCAGTGTTTTGTGTTTTCTTTTTTTTTATACTAATGTGTTTATGGACCAAACATCAGTCTCATCATAGAAATGGATAAAATGATAACTTCCAGCCATGAGCATTGTTTATGTTTTTAAAGTATGCCTGTGTACAATGTGAGTATCTAGAAATGTATTTCTTTAAATATTATATTATATTTGTTACCATCAATACCCCAGATTCGTTAGTCTCAAAAGGCTCTGACTCCATAAACACCAAAAAGAGTTGCACTGAACATGCAGAATATCTGAAGGCATGTTGGCGAGGCAGACATATACAGTATGCCCCTTGCAGCAATATGAAATGCCTGGCGTACAGTAACTGTGTTAATAAGTATTGTTACAATAAGCGCCGAGCTACGTTACGCTCCTATGTAGGCTCCTTTGCGGCAGCGCCTCTGTATGGCTTTCAATCTACAGTAGACTGCAGAGCATGACTTAGCTTCCTACAAGCAACCCGAAGCACACGGCAAGGCAGTGTATATCTATACAACACATATCTATCCCCTTTATACACTGCTATTTTTGATACAAAATGTTTCTTAAAGTGAATGAGCAGAGACAGGCCTAGGGAAGCATGACTGTCTCAGCAGCATTAGGCCAATAGCTATCGAAGCTGGGAAGCCGCAAAGTTTACCTCTAGACTGGCCAGCAAATCTTTTAGAATAGGCACTTTAGTTTATGCTAACCTGCAACATCCCGCCCACACTGAAATACATTAAAAATAGATCTTAGTGAATGATTCCTCCTTGTAAGGATATCGCACAGTTGAGAGCAAGTGTATATTGATCCAGTGTTTAGGTCAAAAGTCTGTCTGGGCCTGACAGAGGTTTAGGTCACTTGTGCCAGTTTAGAGTTATTGTAGCTTTGCTTGGCTACAACTTTGACAAGCCACTGGGAGTCTGGACAGGATTGCCAATGCTACGTTAACCGTCATAGTAGGAACTGCTGGAGAGAATTAATAAAAAAGCTTTATATATAGGCTAGATATTATTAGCCTCTGACATGGTGATAGAAATATGAATATTTTACTATCTTGCTTCTCTGGTCAACAAAGCATATCTGTGGAAAAATTGTAAGGGATTTCAGGAGAAAATCTTTATGTCGCTTACTAAGGTTTAAAAACAATATTTTTTTTCCCGTCAAACTCGTATTTTCAAACGGTGCAACAATTTTACAAACAGTGTAAAGTTTCAGTTTGTTAAAAGGAAAAAAACAAGTGAATTCTTTTATTTTGTGTATGGTATGCTTAACATCAATCATCTGAAGTCTTGTTTATAACTACAGTTTAACTTAATGGACCCAAAGTCAACAGGAAAATAAAACTGTAGGAAAGTAATGATTTTGCTATGTGTCATCTTTTAATAGAGCTCAATATTACATTGTGTTAACCGAGTTAAAATTGGTGGATTGCATTAAATTCTCGTCTGCTGCGGTAGACTATATGTTTCCGTTTTTTTTTACAAAGTTTCCCTGTGACCAGGTGTAAAAACAGGCCTGTGATGTTAGCCCTATGTTGGGAAACACGTTTGCACAAATGTTTTCCTGCCAGTTTGGCCAACAGAGTAACACAGAGCCATTCATGGTGCTGTCCCCCATTAATCTTGTAACTGAAAAATGTAAGGTCAAAACACAGGACTGTTTTAGGAACTAGCTGACGTCATTGAAGTGAGATGTGTTTTTATGTTGATTCATATTTTCGTGGTGCTTTTAGCAGGCTATAATTAGGCTCCACGTTAACCTTGTTGCCTTAGTAACAGAAAACGGTTCACATACATAGTGTAAACACACTAGCCTATACAGTGGTTCTGTTTTTTTTTCCCTAAACCTTAATGAACCTCGTCTTTAAAGATACAATCACAAAAATTGTCATATTATTAATTGTCTATGTTGCAGCTAATTATTGCTGAATAATATGATACTGTATCCATTTACATTTGCGAGACAATTACAGCCAGCAGGCCACACATATTCATGTGTTTAACATCAAACACATTTTAGGATTGTACAGTAGACTTAATTCTCAAAGCCACTAATAACTATTAACACATTGCTTTGTGTTTTCACCTGCATGGTTCACTGAGAGGCTATGAATACATTCAATTATGGTGTAGAATGCAACAACATAACGCAAGAATGTGTTATAATGGTTCCTTTTATTGCACAAACAGCAGACAAAGAAAATGAAAATGGATGAATAAGAACAGTACACAAACACAACACCAAACAGATAATTAAACAAACATTATGTATAAATATCCATTTCTACTGGAGCAGTATCCCAGTATGAGAGTATGTATGCAGTATGAGAGAAAACATAAAGATATGCATATAAAACACTGAGTACTTTATATAAAAAAAGCTGATATAACACCAATGAAAAAATAAAATGATGTTCATGTGGGGTAAAAAAAGAAGCATTTTCAGAGCATTTTGGGGTTTTCTCTGACCCAGTTGGGGTCAGATATTTCTCACATTCCCTTATTTGTTAAACATTTGAAACAGGATTACAGATACCAGATCTGATGAAAGCAAATCCACATTCAGCCCCTATAAGAAAATTATGTTTTAAGGGAATTAGAACTATTTGAGCTCCCTCAAAGTATTATGGAGTTATGGTAAACTGGGATGAATCTGAGATACCACACAAAATAAAGTGATGTGCAACACAAGTTAAAACCAAGGAAATGCACTAACGTTAGATAATAAGATGTTTTCTCTGCAAAATACAACACTACAGATAACTGTAAACAACAGCAAGGACTTCACCATTATCAGAATCACCTCAGTTCTAATGATCTTTATTCAATATCACAGTCCATTCATAGTTTTAATGTATACCATAAGTTAAAAATATTTTGATATAATATAATATCTATTCAATATCCCATAATAATTGCCTCAATAAAAACCAGACATTCATAATATGCTAGCAATCTTTAGCTCTTGTTAATCCCCACTCCCATTTCAATCATTTCTTAAGATGAATGCTTCTAAGAAGTTTTGTACAAACATCTACACGGGAGAATAACCCAATAGAGTATAGATCATGATAAGCAGCACAAATTAAACCGCACAAATTGACAATGACAATAATTTAAGAGGATGACTTTGTGGTTATAACATTACAGATTTTCTGAATTATTAGTTATATCTAATGTAGCACATTAGACATTATGCAGTAAATTGTGTGTATTGTTATTAAAAAAATAACTATTTATGTGCCTTAACTTGTTTTTAAAAATAAAATAAAACTATTTCACAGAAGGCACTGGGTGGACATACTATGTTTAGCTCCTATTACTGGGTGGAATAATAATAAAATATCTGTGCATATTTCAGCTGGTGGGAAACACAAAAATTACTTTAAAAAGTAATTATACCGCCTACTGAAGCCCTTAACTGTTCATCCTCTAGAGGGCATTATATAACATTGACAAACTTTATACAAGACATTTCACTAAATGTAACTAACAACTTACCAAATTGCTCATTAGAGTACTTTTGACTTTTTATTAATCCGGACATGAAGCTAAATCTGAAATGTAAGTTTTGTAACCCCAGTGACGCATTGACTATGTTTGCATGCACTATCATTTGGAATATGACAATATTTCATATTTGGTACGGGTCTTGTAAACAACACCTCATTCCAAATAAGATGGAATGTACAGATCATGTGTTAGGCATTTATGCAGCGCAGTAAGACTATCTCCATTTTGGGATAGAGGCAATAACAGGAATATTGAGTGCATGTAAACATAGTTTCCGTCTTGAGAGACAACTCCAATATCTTACCGAGAGCCATGGAGAGACAGTTCAGTGCACAAGTCTGTCTATCTACGCCTCTGGATTGAGATAGGCCAGCCTGCCATAGTTGGCTGAGCCGGGGTTCCCTTTAGATCTGATTCCAGATCAGTGTCTCAGTTCATCTTCAGGCTGAGGCGGGCCCTGCCTGTGTCTCTTCTCTCTCTGCAGCATTTGGAAGACGTTCTGAAAAGGGTTCCAGCTGCTTTGCTCCACCTGCTGATTCTCGACTTGCCCTTGGCCCTCGATCAGGTTGTGATGACTTACCGAGAGGTGATGGGTGTGATGGTTATAGTGCCTGGTTGGGTGCTGGCTACTTTGGCTGCTGTGTTGCTTGTCGATAAAATGACTTTGATAGGTTGCAGCTGGAAGAGAAAACAGGCACGAGATTTACCATGATGCTTGTACGGTGTTACTGTTCTGTACCTTTGGGCTGGGGGTGGAATGACAACTTATATGAATTGGAACATTGATTCCAGGATCTAATTCAATTCTAACTTTGAAAAATAAAAAAATATCAATCAATATGCAAAATAACATGACAGATTCAAAAAGTCAAGGTTTCTTTATGTATTATGTCCTGTCCCTGTCATTGTGAGAAAGGGCATCAACTTTGCCCCGATTTTCCAGGTTTCAGGAGAAAACAAAACGATAAATGTCAGACTCTGGCCCACCTGCAAACCTTAACTCTTATTAAGCCTGGAAGCACTTTGGCTCTCGTTAAAGCCATAAGGGTAAGGACACGGGTGAAAAAACAATGCAGTTTGTAAACCTTACAATCACACCATAAAACACAATGTGCATGTAAATGGAATTAGTAATTATAACTAAATAGAAAACTAGAACTAATCATTTTTTGTATTATACTGTTCAGTGAAGGGTCAAAGGGTCAAAGGGTCAAAGGGTCAAAGGTTCGCACCCGTAAAACGTGCACGTGTTTTGGACACCATGAAGTCAGTATACTTACGGCTCGAGCAGGTGACTCTGGGAGTGTCCCACTGTCCGTCGGCACGGCAATGGATTGTGGCCTTATGCCTTTGGATGAAGCCCTGTTTACAGTGATAGCGAACCAGGGAGTTGATCTCATACCGTGGCTTCATGTGCCCAAACATACGGGCGTCCTTCACCACTGGAGGTTGACGGCACGTCACTGGAAAAGAAGTAGATAAAAGTGGTTATTCTTCCATTTGTTCCGTGCTCCTCCTCTGTCGTTCTAGTTGTTCAGCATTTAATATTGCTCCGTCTCTGTTGCCTGAAGCATTAGTCCCAAGTGGGCAGATGGGACTAATGCACTAAAACATTACAAAATCAGGTCCTTTAGCAGATGCTTTTAGTCAAACCGACGTACAGTGAGTTATTACGTAGTATTACATGGAGCAGGCAGGGTTTAGGCATCTTGCTCAAGGATGCTTACAGGTAGGCCGGGCTTGTTGAGTGTCCCTTTAATACACACCTAATATACAATAACTGTCAATTCAGAGTCTAGACTCCAGGTTAGCGTGGATGACATTGGTGGCAGGACTTCACAAGGGTACGCAGGTTAACCCCCCTGCAGTCCGGAGCTGGGAGTCGAACCCAGAGCAGCAGTACTGACCAAGCGTGTTTCCGTGTATTTATTTCTGTCTATACATGTATATATTTATCTATGCATACCGGTTCCTGTTTTGCAGGTGAAGGTCAGGTGATAGTTACAGGGAACATCATTCCACTGCCCCCCTTCATGCCAAATCATCACCACACAGTCCTCTCCTGATTGGAAGAAACTGTCCGGCTGGTTGGGTCTCCAGTGCTCATATTGCTGTCAGAGTACAGACACATGGTGGGTGTGAATATTAGCTTATATGTATCCCAAACATTATTGGGATTAATGGGGGAATACACTATTTATTTACCAATCTAAAACATCAAGAATGAGGGAAAAACAGGAAGTGACATAGTTACTGTTTCATTAATTATTTTCAGTTAAATATATATTTCTTTCTAAAGGAAGATTGACAGAGCCTGAATGACACACCTCAGAGACATGCTAATATAGCTAGTTGTTTATGAATCACCCCGACACTGAGACGAGATAGCGCTTTATCTTGAGATATTGAGATATTGAGGACAAAGCCTAAAATATTATCCTGTCATGTCCATACATGGAGCCATTAAGGACATATAGGGAACCACCACCCATTCCCAGTAGACATCTTAACGATGACAGAATGGTGTTGAGCTCAAGTTACCATCTATAATATGAGCTGTAATTCACATAGTTACCAGATGGTGGTGCAAGTAAGTCAGCTCTTATACTCTGTCTCTCTCAGATTTTCCATTTTTCCCCTCGCTTTCCCTCTCTCAACTTCACTCGACAAGGGTGTGGCTCTATGATGAATGCCAACACATTATCAGAGCACATTTCTGCCAGTATCAACTTTCCTCAGTGGTTCACTGGGGTTCGCAGGCAACGGGACCGTGAAACGTCTTCATGTGATGTACAGTATGTGGTACTGCCTTCCTAATTTGGTAAAGACGTATGTTTTATAGTTGTATGTCACTACGTGTTCCTCAGTTACATTATATCTTTCCCACCAAATTTGGCATATTGCCCAGCATGTTTCATGTAAAGGTTATCCACAGAGATACCTTTTTGCCGTCTGTGACTCCAAAAGGTGCCTTACGAGTGCAACGCAGGAAAGAAAACTATATGGAGGGCAGTTACCAAAACCGATCCATTACAACTGCTAAAGGTGTAGTAAGAAAAAAACCGAGTCCATCTCCATGTGCTGTTTGGAGCATTGTGAAAGTGGAGTGATTCAGATAGACGTGAACTCCACAAACAAAAATATCAACAGGGTCGAATAGCGGAGGTTAGATTTAAGCCTGTCTCACCATGGGTTTACCGTCTGTCCATCGGAAGTCGTGCTCGTACATCCTATCATTTAGGCCGATCCACTGGTAATCATGGCCCAGGTCTGCGGACACAACATACAAGAGAATACGACCGACTGGAAATCCAAACTCAGCCGAAACAAAGCTGTGGCGTGTTAACATTAGGGAGTCTGCCCAGCCACCTTCCTCGCCACTTGGACTCACTGTTGACGTATTGCTGTTCCTCCTGTGACAAGATGCTGGCCAGGTGGGCGCCGTGGAGACGACACTCCCTCTCCGCGGCGTCCCAAGTGCGACGGTGCGTGATGTACTTGTAGCAGTGAGACTGGAACTTGTGCCAGCCGAATCCACAAACCTCGGTGTCTGGAGAGACGGGGGGGGGGGTTACAAATTGAAAGTTCAGCAAAACCCCCACTGAAGACCAAGAGTCTTCAACTGGAGGTCTGCAGACACCTAGAGGTCCTTTAAGCTTCAAACCAATTTTATGGTTTTTATAAATCATCTTTTTCATAAAAAAAAAAAAAGGTTTTTGTTGTTCACTTCTTCCTGTCACGCTAAACGCACTAGCTTGACTAGATCAGCACATGGCATTTGCGTAGAAAACCACCCCCCCAACACATTTGTGCCCACTAACATTAGCTTTGACACATAAATGAATAGAGATCTTAAAGGTACACTGTTCCATTAGCGTTCCATTAACACCCCCAGAACCCCAAACACAGTTTATGTTTTGATACACAACTATCCACAAAAGTAAATGTGACTGTGGGAGGAGGGGTAGAGAGAAATGCGGGTCACTTGACGCCCAGCTGTCAGAGGGGCATGAACTCGAAAACTTCAAACCAAAGCAACGTCAATTTTGCTAACTGCGCTAGTTTCTGAGGAGTTACTTTCATCGGGTTAATATGGGTTACTTATCTGGCCTTCCACACAGGCACTGTAGGTGTTTGCGCAAAGGAAAAGGTTCAAGACCCCTTAGCTAGAATATAGCATTGTGTTATTTCTGCTAATCACAGTCCATTGTACTATACAGTCCAGAATGAGAGAACTGGGGTCCAGACTGAGAGAGGCACATCTGGGGGGAGAAAGGCCCCTCACTGAATGAGCTCACAGTTGGACTTCATTAACCCTCCGCAACCCTCCACACACAAACACACGCACGCACGCGCGCACACACACAATCTGCTAATTCAACTATGATATACGAGTTTAAGTCTCATAATCAGCTTTGCCATGCTCTGTAAACAATGAATGGTTTGTATCAGTGTGTTCAGAATCTTGTCAGTGCCAATAAAGCTGAGACGGAAGGTTTTCTCTCTGTGCCGCAAGCTATCGACAGCCTGGAAGACCTGGAAGGCCTTGAGAGGTGGTGGTCTGGACCCCACTGAGGGGTCGAGAGAGGTCTTCAAGATCTGAAAATAATCTTTTGGATTATTATTTTTATTCTTGTGTTATTGTCTTTAATAAAATGTGCATGCAGCTATCAGTCGCAGGAGATCAGCTTTGCTCAACCACGGCTTCATCTTAATGAAGTAGGCCTTGATGTTGCATTGATCCAGTAGTACGCAGCTGCAAAAAGTTTCCAGTGAAATAATGGAACGATTCTCTGTTGCTCTCCCTCTGAACTGGCAAGCAGTTATAGGAGAACAGCTGTGTCTTTGGTGGGCGTTATGTGATGGTCTCTGTTTGCTACCATATATACATTTGTGTGTCCTCGGTACGGAACAGTATGTATGCTTTTACTACTTTCCTTAACACACTGCATTTAAACAGGTACCCATCATAGACTATGGCCCTCTAACATCCATCAAAGAGAAAATTATTAATGAATTCACCACTTTCTGTCCCATTGTCATGCAAGTGCATGAAAAACATCGTCAATGGAAAACAAGCTCCTAGCAACAAAAGCATGAATATTACAGTTCACTCGGCCAGTAGCCTATTCAATATGAGAAAATATGCAAAATGATAACTTGTTCCTTCCAATGTAATTGCATAAGTGTGTGAAAATAATTGAAGTGATAAAAGGAAAATGGATTTTCTACTAAGCCAGTTATGTCAGACCTACATTAACATCCAAGCTATGGTTTATTCTTTTAAATCTGCCCCATATTGATCCTATTTGTGTTTATATGTCACCATGAAGAGTTATTTATTACGAGAAGGATTCCAAGCTGTGTTAGCATTAACAGAAACCAATTGCCGTGTCTGATGCGCTGCTTGCATTGTTTTGTTAATTTGCATCATCTCTTATGAAAGCTTGTTGAATTCTTTCTGTTTTTGGAAGGGGGGGGGGGGGGGGGGTTAATG
>JAODLI010002970.1:0-10193 GCA_027575585.1 Percopsis omiscomaycus
TTGTGCAGCACTTTGGAAACCTTGTGTTTGTTAAAATCGTGCTATATAAATAAAGTGGATTGGATTGGATTGGATAGGGGAACACCTCTCCTCATAGGCACTCATCAGTATTTCACCCACCGGTGTGTATTCGTATGTGCCTGACAAGCTGGCTGGGCTTTTTGAAGGTCTTTCCGCAGTGATGGCAGCTGTTGGTGAAGCCGCTGCGATCAATACTTCTCTTGTAGTTCCTAGAGCTGGACGCCAGTGCTCTGGGAAGGGGGACGGAGAGAGACGTAAACAGATTGTACATGAACATGATGTACACGTCTACTACTGGGTTCACTCAGATTAAGCTCAAGCCAGTGTCTCCCGGAGTGTTATAGACATGCAGGTAGATGGGCTAAAATATACCAACGTGCATTACTTATCATGCGGTGTGGGAGTGGTTTAACAGGGAAGGCGACGTCACATACTGTGACACATGAACAGCCAAAACGCATTGCAACAGAACAGGAACAATCACAGTTTAACAGCTTTACCTGAATCTATCGCTAACACTAACACAGACCCATGCATGCTTACAGCAACCATAAAAAGTGGTTAGTTACTCTTTAAAAATTAGAATTTAAAGAAGTCATAAGTTCCTAATTTGCTTGCTTCTAATAACATAACTTTATATAATATATATTACACGCGTGTATGTGTTCCTATACACAGTATATGTATTTATAAGATATAAATATATATTAAATAATGATATAAATATATTAAATATAAACATTTGATATATATCATATTTATTTTTAAAAAAATGCGCTGTGGTAATTTTTTCCATGGCTGTATGTATACGTCTGCATATATACAGACGTATACATATACATACATATATATATATATATATATATACACACACATATACATACTGTACACACACACACACACACATATATACATGAAGCTACCCCTGGCCTCTCCAAGTGAAGTGCGAGGGCATTCATCTCACCTTAGCTTGACGTGGCTCCTCGTGTGCTCCTTGAGGTGGGACGCCGTCTTGAACTCCTTGCTGCAGGTCCTGCAGGTGAAGACCTTGGCCCCGGACAGCTCACTGCGGTGCTCCTCCAGGTGCAGCGAGAGCTGGCTCTGGAGGATGAACTCGTCGCCGCACTCCCCGCAGATCAGGTTCTACAGACGCGTGGGTGGAGAAGAAACAGCTCCATCAAAGTCCCGTCTTTAAGAGAGAGGAGTCCCGGGGGACCTGTCGTTACAACAGAATCAGTCACATTGGAGAGCAAAGGGCAAAGACTAACTTCTTCCTTCTCATGCAGCATGATGTGGGATTTGAGGCTGGCGGCGCGAGAGAACTTCTTGTGGCAGACGGGACAGGTGAGGTCAGAGGTCGCGTGTGTGGACTTGTGGAGGGTGAGGTTAAACTCCATGTTAAACGTCTGGGGACACTGGTCGCACCGATGAGGCTGGAATAGAGAGAGACATTACACCACCGAGAGAGACAGAGTTAAACTGGCTGTTTATATTGTTATATACTGTATTTACATGGAATGTTAAATACTCAAATACATTTGTTGCTTGTGTATAGATAGATAGATAGATAGATAGATAGATCAGCTATGATGGAGGGGGGTTACTGAAGGGGGAAACCAGCTGCCTTCCATCAAAGACCTCCACTGTACCAGGCTCACCCATACAGGGACCGGCTGCCCTCTGGAAAATGGGTTCATTGCCTAAGTTTTGCATCAGCTCAACAGTTTGACAGGATTTAACCTCTTTCCCTCCCTCCATGTCAATTTGCCAGTCAATAAAAGACATCCTCGGATGTTAGTCGTTAGAAACAACATTAGGTGCGTTATTCTTTCATCAGCACATATTTTGACTGCCTGTTTATTGAGTTACGTCTACAGTATGATTTATGGATACACCGGGTCAAATTCCATTTGTGTCAAACAGAGAGGTGAACAGTTAATTGACAGCCGCCTGCCTTGTCGTTGGCCTCGTGTTCACGCAGGTGTCTGTGGAGCTGGCTCTCTGTGGTGAAGACCTGGGCGCACATGCTGCATTTTCTCTCCCTGAACTCCCCATCGCCGTAGCCCTCCGCCTTCGACTCGCTGGGGGTGACATCTGGTGGGAGACACAGCAAGTGGCAGTGGTTAGCAAGGGGACTACTCGGCTCAATAGGTCTGGTCCTGAACACAAGACAATAGCTGGAGGACATGTACACAGTACACACAGGTCCATAGGTAGTAATACTAACCACGTACAGTACGTGGTTAAACCATGCACTGATTTCACTATAGCTATAAGGGCTGTTAACACCATGTAGATTATGATGACAATGGGTTGAATAGAATTGTGACAGCTATATGAAGTAACATTACTGCCATCAACACTGACATAATATTTATTACTATACCACCGTACTGCTATGTGAACCATTTGTTTTTGGGAGCCTATGCAATGGCTCAGAAAACGTTGAGAACACACTTTCCGCTATACTCACACTACAAACTGTTTGTACAACAAAACAGACATCCCTTTAAGGCCCGCTCGCCAAAGTTTCGCTTGAGCCACAACTTTGGGTTCCCAGCTGATGAGCGCATGAGTGGCGTGCTGTTTTTCAAACCATTGTGCTGTACAATGCATTGAAGACTATTAATTTGATTCACCATCTTCATCACTACCACAAAATCACCAGTCATGCAATAACATAAAACAAAATCCAACCTTTATATAATCCAGTTTCAACACAAGAGGTAACTTGGGCCATGTCTCTCTAGACTGTGTATTTTGGACCATGTCTCTCTAGACTGTGTATTTTGGACATGTCCCTTAAGGTACATCCAAAATGTTAATTATGAAATACTGACCCCTAGTGCTCAGTAAAAAATTTAATAATTGCTCAATCATAACTGTCCAGAAAGATTTTTTACTAGCCTTTATGGCATCTGTTGTTGTTTGCACTTGAGTCTATTACAGTCAAGACGGGAACAAGACATTTATTTGTTTACACATTTAACAAGCATAATGTCCTGAATACATTTCTTAAATTTCTGCAATAGCATGTTAAATCTCCTCTCAGAAGCCAAGTGTGAAATGCTCCCACCCTGCAAGAATGAAAGTGACTGGGAACTGGCCCTATGGATTGAAGACCCCTGTACACAATGGTTTTTAACCTGTCTGAATATAAAACACATCAAAATTAGAGGATGAGAGATCTTTTATAAAGTGTATATAGATGAAAGATGTGTTAAGTGTTTCAAATGGGTTAACTTTAAAATACAGTGTAAGAGATTTGGATGTTTTAAACTAGACAAGATGTAGACAAGATAACTTCGTGTGTCGGTAAACAACTTTTGTCATCGGAACTTCACTGATCGATTAGTTTAGATGGCATGACAATGCATTAAATATCGGCAACAGCTCACATCTTTCAAAAGACATTAAACTGACGTTATCTATGCGAATCTTAAGACTACTTTAAATACAGGGCTAACGTTATAAGTGTTCTGGTGTCAGAGATTAACTTCGACTGGGGGTAACGTTACAGACTAGGTACGACGGCTCCACCAGCCAGCACAGTGAACAATTGCCATTAGCCAACCAGGACAAAAATAACAATAGCTAACGTCTAGCGTGTTAGCTAACGAGCTAACCTACTGCAACTGCAGCTACTTAGCACCAGGATGCTAACGTAACGTCGCATATAAATAAAGAGAGGTTTAAAAAGAACATTCGCCTAATCGACAGAGCTAGCGACTGCAGCGACCCTCACGAACACCAGTTTGGACTGGAAGCCGATAAGTAGCGCCGCCGAAATGTTATTAATATCATTCCGCCCCAATCACAAAGCCATGGCCGCCCGCAATACTATATCCGGGGACTATATACACTTGCTTCAAGTGTAATTATGTCGGGTACTACCAAGTTTAGCCATGCGTTGCGGGGATATTTAGATAGTTTAGATTCTGTAGTTTTATTCGTGGTATTTTGGTACTTGTTACCTGTTCCGTCGTTGGTTTTAACTCTCAGTTTACGAGGCCGGCCTCGCGGCATAGTTCCAGGGTTGAGGGCGGGTGTAATGTGAACAGTTTGGCTTTTCAAAATGGAGCCTCCTTCATCTGGAGCGTGGAGCCTGTCAACACAGCAACACGACAAGGGGCGACCTCTAGCGTCTATTTTATTAATAATAACGATTATATAATTATTATTATTATAATAATTATTATAACAATAATATTCATAAATATAATAACTATAATTCGGTCATCATACAGTCATCTTTATTGATACAAATAACACCACAAATACTTTATTGCAAGTCATTTAAGCAATTTTATGCTATTATATACCCCTCTATACATTTTATCCAGCACCTGCACAAACATAGTGGGAGTAATGCTGGTCTAAATAATACACTGTACTATTCTCAATAACACTCCTGGATGGTAATTTGGTAACAATTCTATATCTAAGTGTACCAGCAGAGGGAGCCAGTGAGTTATGAATGTTGTTTGTTGTTAATGGCCTGAAACGTGAAGTGGTGCAAGTGGGCTGGTGCTGTTTAGAGTTATGCTGCCGACAGAAACTTCCTGAAAAAAATACTTGTTTCACTTTGATTTTATACGTCTAACTTCCTCTTGATGTAAATTCGCAGTTTACAGGCCTCAGGAGGATTGGTAAATTACACCCTGCTCAACACTCAAACCTTTGTTTACACACGGGCTGCACAGTAATAATAGGAACTTTGTTTGTACAGCTCTTGTTTAAAACGAGAGTTTACAAAGTGCTGTACAGTCATTGCAGACATAAGACAACGAGTCACTGTTTTACACAACAGAACACTTCATAAACACACTAGTCCGAGATTAGCCTACAGGAAAGAATAGCCGTCTAACATGACATGATTTTTAACATGACTAGCAATGGCCTGGTACCAGAAAACTGGGCTGGCTGTGCAGAATCTGGAATCAAATCCCTCAAATCCCTCAAACCTACAACGACAGCAAGTTTACAGAAATGGCACAAGAAAAAGATAAATATATTTCTGGAGTGCGGATCGATTAAGTAAACTAAAAACAATGATTTGCATATATCTCCGGGATAGAATAGAATCAGAGTTCTCGTAAAACGAAAGGCCCAAAACAGGTCTATTAAGCTCAGCAGGTATCTGAACTTTGGAAGAGACTATCTCTTTATTTAGAAAAAGGGAAGTCTGGCTCTTGACTGTTGATGAATACGCAACCAGCCAACTGCACGGCCCTTGTGTCAGAACATCTGTTCCGGCAAGGCCGACAGTCCTAGCCACTGGGCCGAGCCACTGGGCCGAGCCA
Source organism: Percopsis omiscomaycus (assembly GCA_027575585.1). Taxonomy (NCBI): domain Eukaryota; kingdom Metazoa; phylum Chordata; class Actinopteri; order Percopsiformes; family Percopsidae; genus Percopsis; species Percopsis omiscomaycus. The sequence continues at coordinate 5,325 of JAODLI010002970.1, forward strand.
CTGGGCCGAGCCACTGGGCCGCACACTGAAAACAATAGGCTGGACGCCTTCCTGACCTCACGGGGCCGTCCTCGAGCTGCTTTTTGTTCTGCGGTCGTCTTTCATTCCCTTCCCGCACTCAAGGGGGTGGGGGGGGGGGATAAGTCATGGTCTCAGGCAGCGACAGCGAAGAAGACCCCTCTGTGAGTCTCTGAAGACTGGCAGAGAGGCTCTAGAGTCCCACCTCTGCTAACAAGCACCTTCCCTCACACACACACACACACACACACACACACACACTCACACACAAGCTAACAATACTGGATGCATTTTTCCACCAGACATGAGTCAGACACGACACAGCCTCGTTGGCCGCGCTTCGCATTTGAGGTGTGTGTCTGAGTAATGGCATTGTGGGATGAAATATTATTGCCTGATTTGGTAACAATCAGTCACTTTTACATTTTACTATAATGTAAAGTTTAAAACAGAAACACAAGTGGTTGTTTTATTAGCATAGGCTACTGCTTTTCTGTTGCCACATTAGAATCGATCAGGAATTAACAGGAAGACAGGCAGAGGCACTGTCACTCTCAACAGTATCTGCCACAAAGAGGCGCCATGAATTGTTGGCGACGGATGACAGTTGACAGGTATGAAGACGACCTCCAGAGTGACCTTGTTCAGTAACATTTCCCATCATGCCTCTGTGTCTCTCCCAGGTGTGGCGATGCCTCGCTGTCCTGGCTGTCACTGAGCCGTGGATCCATGAACCAAATCACACTCACGGGCGTCTTGGAAACCACATCTGACAGCCACGGTTGCTACGGAGCCCTCCCCTCGCCAGGGGAAACACAAACACACACAGCAGGCTGAGGGTTTGTGGCCGGGAATATTCTAGCCCTTGGCGTTGTTACTAAACATTTCGCTAAGTATTTACATGGTGTTTTTAGTAAGATATAGGATGTCTCTTGTCATGACTGTTCCGTACATGTGTAGAAACATCACAGAAACATAAACCTATTCATATCTTCTTCTTTGGAATTGTATAAAAGTGTCAAGCGTTTGCAACATGTATATGTACAGAGTACAGTACATCCATATATTATGTAGTGTAGAGGAAGTACATTTAAAGGAGTCCCATGGCCCTCAGCAAAAAGACAAAAGATAGAGATAGATGCAGAGAATAGAGAGACATACAGTATTACATAGTATAATTAAAGTCAGCACACAATTAACCCCTGTATAGGCCTATTGAATCTATTTATAATTGAAACAAAGTCCCAACTGTTCTCACAGAGACAAAAGCAGTGCTCTCTCCGCTGTGCTTTGAAAGATGAAATAGCATTGCAGGAGTGTTTTGTGATCAATAATGCATGGCTGTCCATCTTTCCTCCACACCGACCGGGGGAAGGCGAGCTGAAGGTCAGCCCAGCAACAGACACATCTTCGCAGTACGTCTACTTAAGAAAATAAAGTAAACAGGCTTTAAAAAAAAATCCTCCTTCACCTCCACAGGACAATAATAGCGTAAGCATCTGTATTGGTCTGATTCAGACGACAGCTTTCTGGGAAGGGCTGTTGAAATGTAGGTCAGTCCTGTCATCTGAAAATCAAATGAAATATTATCTGTTCAATAACCAGGTCAGCAACTTCCTCCTAAAACCCCTAATATTAAATGTCGGAAATATTTAGTAAATAGTTAGCCAACTTACTAAAGCCATTCTTTTAAATGCATAGCTCTTCTAATCTCTTACATTATTATCTAAACCAACTGGTTAATCTGTTTGTGAGAAGGTCTTGTGTAACACCTGGTCATGTGTCACCTGGCTCCTCCAGGATCCACACAACTGCAAGAATTATTCTGACCTGGAAATACACACACACACACACACACACACACACACACACGTCTCTCCACACAGAGACATACACTGTGCAGAAGTGTGATTGCCTGAATGCAAATGCACACATCAGCATATAGGCCTGCAAACAAGTCTCTCTCTCTCTCTCTCTCTCTCTCTCTCTCTCTCTAACGCACACACACATGCCCATCCCCCACTTTTATATTCTCTCAGTGCATCAAATGCAGTCATGTTTGTCGCACAAAAACACAAATTGATCATGTAGTACTAGTGTGTACACTAGTGTAGTGTACACACACACACACACACACACATTGTTAAAGGCAGGGGGAGCCAAAGAGATAATTGGCCCCCACCACAACCCAGATGAATTATTAAAGGCTGATCTCTGATCAGATGAGGACACTTCCTGACACTTCCTAACCAAACTAACCAAACAGACTCAACAAATCAATACAATTAACCAAACCAACCAAACTAACCCACCAAATCAATAAAACTAACAGAGAGGTTGAATGACACAATCATTGTTGACAGCTGCAGTGTTGTTTTGCTGTGATGCTCACAGAGATTAGTAAGGCCATTAAACTAATGAATAATAAGATAAACTAACCACTAGCTGTAGCAAATTAAATGAATATAATCAAAATAATTCAAAACAACTCAAAATAATTGCTTACAAATAAAAATGTACTAACCAAAATAAATGAAATAAACAAATCAACCAAGTACACTTAAAGGCCCTGATGAACCAATCAAATCTGCAGGTCTAACTCCAGGCACAAACTCTGCCGGAGGCGCTTAATGGATGTGAAATGAATCTAACAGGTGATTACCATGACAATGGTGGCAGTGGGGGGAGGGGCTCTGTAAAAGGGGCGGGGGTAGAAGGAGACCAAAGAGGAGCAATAAAGGAGCTGAGGAGGAGTGGTGAATAAAACTTTGATGTGGTGAAATCCTTCCTAGCCGAGGAGCAGGATGGGAATGCAGAGGAAACGATGAGTGTCTGCCTAATGGAGGCATTGCACTGATAAATAATTCAGCCTTGGACAAAGTATACCTCATTAATATTTCATTAGAGCATATTTATGGCTGCATCATTTTAAATCACACGTATAGAAAATTGGGGAGCAGTTTGTTTTTAGTCCGTGTTAAAAGTGGCGGTAACTATTAAGTCAACCCTGCTTTCTTACAATGTTAAGTCCTGCAATTTAACACATTTGTCAATCAATCGTTGTAAATTCTAATTAAATAATGATTAAGTCAATTAACAAAACTTTTTTTTTTTTTTTTTTTTTTACAAAAAAACATTTTGTATATTAAATAATTTTCAAAATAGACCATTATGGATACTTTAGGTCAAAGCTTAAAGGGTCGTGAATAAAAATGTAAAGAAAAAGTAGAAATAAAAAATAAATAGTTTGCTCAAACTTGGATGAAATCGAAGCCAGGTTGTAGTGAAACATTTGAGGAAACTAATCCTGATTCTTCCAACAGCCCTTCAGCTGGGTTGGCATGGCAACACCTGCCTGCTAGGTGACCACTTTCTGTAATAAATACACATTACTATTGGACGAACTTTAAAAGAAACCACTGCCTGTTGCATGTTTGCTGCGTGCTTTTCAATTCATGGCTACAAGATACTTTACATTAGAGATGTTTCGGTCATTAACGATTCGTTCTAAAGGCTCTTTACATCTCTAATGTAAAGTATCTTGTAACTTCTTTGACTGCATTAAGTCTGCTATGGCTTTCCTCGTTTTGTTTCTAGCATTAGCAAATGTCTTTTTGGAGGTGGGCTGTGGGCATATGTAGGGCCATGTCATTGGTTGAGAGGACTGACTCAGATTCACTTGACTAACTCTGACCAAATGCTGTTTCAAGTCCAAACATCGAGGAAGAATGTATGTATCGTTAAATGAACGAGTGACTCATTCATTGAATGAGAAAGGGGCATCTCGGTCATGAAGTTTTGGGTAACCGTTAATATCACTGAACGACTTGGTAAACAAGTCTTGAACGAATCCCATCATTGAATGAAGTGAAATGATTTCAATGTTTAAAAAGACTTGAATCTGCCATCTCTACATTGTAGTGTGTGCAACTTCAGGCATGAAAGAGAGGTGTTTGAATAGTAAATCGATCCACAAAAATACACTCTATATTTGATCATTTATAGTTCATAGCAAGAGCAGGCTTTGTCAATACCATCTTAAACACAAAATGTGTTTAACTGGAGCTTCAGCAGATCACATGACTGGAAAACTCAGTAATTCACAATCCAAAACAAAACCTCTGCTGTTGCATTGGAGCCTGTGTACAGAAACTCTTTGTCTTGTATTTGGATTTGAATCCCCCTGCTCCCCACTCCCAAGGCAGGAGTGGGATATTGAATGTCAGCACAAAGTGCCAATGTGATGAAGGATATGATTATTACTGTCGGGAAACATCATTTAAACATTCTATATGTAAATGTACATTTGGCAGGCATACAATGTTAAGACCCTTTTATTTTATGAAAAACAAATGTTGCAGTGCTGAGGCACACTGAGGAATGTTTAGTGTTTAATACAAACACTAAACGCTAAAAACACTACAGAAAATGTTTGCTTCATATTCCAATTAGAAAACAGTGCTTCACAAAAGCACTGTCAATCAATCAGTATCCGGACACGCCCACCCAGAGGTCTAAGAGCCAAATGATCTCAAAGGGTCTGTACATTACATACCCTTATCTAATACTCTGCTACAAGTGTATCAGCTACATCTTAACACACAAACTATACTGAACAAAAACGCAGGAGTCATAGAAAGTGGTTTGAATATATTTTATATAAATATGTAAACACTCTCTGTTAGATAAAGGCTGTTATTGTGTGTGTGTGTGTGTGTGTGTGTGCATGTTGGGAATGGGCATTTACCAGGCAACACTGAACAAAGATTAGAGACAGGCAGGAGAGAGAGAGAGAGAGAGAGAGAGAGAGAGAGAGAGAGAGAGAGAGAGAGAGAGAGAGAGAGAGAGAGA
>JAODLI010002971.1:0-10191 GCA_027575585.1 Percopsis omiscomaycus
TTTATCTCTTTATAATATTTATATATATATATATATATATATATATATATATATAACAAGAAATGACTGTGGGGGAAAGACGGGTCCCCGTGGCACATAGACACCACATGGGTTCTGTGCACGGGGTGTGTTTGGTCTAATCAAGTGCCTCAGATTTGCATCCAAATGCGCTGGTGGTTTTCCCATTCTGCTGAATCTAATGACGGACCTAATGGTGATTGGGGACATCATGGTGCTAATGGTGCTCAGCTATGAGCCCTGTATAATCTACATATGGAAATACCCAGCCCACTAGTTTGAAATAATTCATTAAATGCCCTTAATTATACAATATCTTACACACTACCCCTTTAAAGCCACGTAGAGTGAGCTTGTGTCAAAACATTACATTTAGATTCTCCAGCCATAGTGAAACCACCGGCACAGAGAGCCGCATGATTTGCTGATACAACTGTTATTTCCTGCCAGTGGAACGGGAAGTGCTGCTTTCTGCCTCAAGCGACGTCGGCAAGTACAGTGGGGGGATTAAAGTCTGCTGAAAGTATAAAGAATATTACAATTTCAAAGACAGAGCGCAGTTATATCTCTGTCTATGACCATATATTGCCACCAATATGCCAAGCTATGCTATGCAGCTTTAAAATCAAACCGCACGAAACAGCGCCCCCTGTGTTCCCGAGTAGAAGGTGATGTCACTTGCCACACAAAAGACAGCAACTGACATCACCTTATGTCAGATTGAGCCAGATTGAGCCATTGTAATAACCTGTGTCCAACCCGTAGAGGGTGCTGTTACACTTCAGGTTTAGATTTCCTGTGTGAAACGGGGGTTTAGCCCTATCGTTTATCGATTTGAAAACAAACAAGATCTCACACAGCTTGAGAGATCTCTAGATCTCTAGAGTAATCGCTCTACTCAACCGTCTTCAAGCAGCCACTACTAAGGCACCGTTAAGGCACTCCGGTGAAACACAGTGGTTGTGAACTCCCTGCATGCATTTGACATTATGAATACAAATCAGGATGTTTTGGTTCAAGCTGTGAAACAAAGAAGTAGAAGAAAAAAAAACTGGGAATGCGAGAGAGCACATGAAAGGGAGATTGTGCAGAAGAAGAAAGCAAAGAAAGAACTGAGGGCGGAAAGCGAGAAGGGGTCTTGACTGACAGCGTGCAGTGCTGAATAAATTAACAGAAGAAGTCCACAGCTGTTAATGGCTAAACGCTGATTAAACCCGGATCAATCAACAGCGGAGAGAGAGAGAGAGAGAGGAGTCCTTCCCGCATGTGGCATGGTACACCAGCCCCTGTGCTGAGGCCAGTATACGGTTCACTGGAGCACTACTGAATACAAATTCATATGGATGTGGCCAGTAATATAGAAACATATGGCCCCGACAGAAACATTTCCACACTATATCAGATTTCTGTTAACTTGAGGTTGAATTGAGGATTGTCGCAGCTCTCCCGCCTATACACGGCTGTGTTAGCATCACCTTGGATTTTGTTCCTTAAAAAGGAGCTGCACATCCAGGCCGGTTTTGAGCTGTTGAATTGAATTTGCTGAAGCCAACAAACTGCGTCTAACCTAAAAGAATCAATAACACAGGAAGGTGGCCATTGAGAGTGGAAAACCCATGGGGCCAACACAGGCACTTAAACGGCTGTCGGCATAACCTGATCTACGCACCTGTACGCTGATTGGGCAGCGGTTCACTAAATTGAGAGTCCCCATATGCAAAGCGGAGCAAATTGTGCTGGCAGAGCTGGCAGCATCTGAATATCTTTCCAAGCTACACTTCTCAATAGACAGTTAATTGCCATAATCAGTGATTCAGGAACCATTTGATTGCGATAACAAATGTCCACGTATTCTCATCTGTCACTCTGTTGTATCCCAGAATCAGGGCATCTGCTCAATTTCACGCCATGAAGGTGTGGCTCCCTGCAATTCTGCCCAGCTCTTTTGGGAAAACACAGTACAAAGCCAAATTACCCCTGCAGCGACGACAATTTCCTACAGCAAGGGCTTTATTGCAACAAGGCCATTTTAGCTCAAAATACTGATTGACAGACCTGGTAAATATCACAGCTCACAAACCACGCGGTTTGTGAGGGAGGATGGCGATTTCCCTGTGTTGACAATTTTACAAGGGTGTTCTGCCGTGTATGAACAGATCTATGAAATATGACTGGGGCAATATGGATCTGTCCATAAAAAAATATAGGCCTACTGAAGGAAATTAATATTATGTAAATGACAGGCGGAGGTAAGGTTTAGGTTCCTGTGAGAAATGGCATTTGATTCATTCTTGTTCAGGCAGTTTGACATAATTGCAAGCTCTAAATCTATGATCGGCCTCCGCAAAGCACCCACCCCCAGTGAGCCCTGACATTTACGGAGGCCACCTCCAGAACTCATGGAGGAGTGCGTTGAAAGGCAGAATATATATATATACACACACACACACCGGAACCTTGTTTTGACCCATTGAAACAAGCAAGCAGAGAATGGCGTGGGCACATGTAAAGACCCAAGTATACTCTCCGCATCCGTGGAACAAGCTGGTCCGCATGACGCACATTACATCACGCTGCGGAACGGTCCATGCCAACTGTCTGCGTGCCTCCGAAATGTTGCTGTGCGCGTTGACGGCGCATGTGCGTCCACATATGGCCAGTGATAGTCCAGTAGGGGGCAGGATAGTCTAGCGGTCTGGGTGTTGGACTCCCAGCCAGTAGGGGGCAGGATAGTCTAGTGGTCTGGGTGTTGCACTCCCAGCCAGTAGGGGTCAGGATAGTCTAGTGGTCTGGGTGTTGGACTCCCAGCCGGAAGGTCGTGGGTTCGAGCCCCAGAGGTGGTAAAATAAATAAAGCTTTTTTTATTGGATAAAACAGGCTTTTAATTAATAGGAAGTCATGAAACTGTATGGAGGTTTTCACATAAATCTCTCTATCACAGTCTGCTTTCTGTGAAGGCGTTTCAAACAAGAATGTTTCACTTACAAACTCACTGCTTCACCAATACAGAAATCTACAAACCCAGTTGCATTACAATATACAGTATGTGGTTACAGAAACCATTACAGACACAGAAAAATTGTGTTGGAACCAGAAGTCCATATTTGGGCATGCTGACTTCCAACTGATAAGGTCGGTCACAATCAGCCATGAAGGACAGACAAACAAGCACGTTCAGACCCGTCACTTCACAGAATAACAGACATTAGCCTTCTGCCCACTGAAGCAGTCGTTCTGCGCTAACTGATTAGCCACTGCTGTGAACCTTCGTAGCTCCTTCATCAAAGCCAAGACACCTTTGCCTAACTGACAGAGTCTTTTAACCTGGGCTAAGAAGGCCTCTAGCACTTGTTAAACAGACTTGACTGGTGGGGCTGATGGCGGCAATCCTTGCCTGAGTCAATCCCGCTCTTCCCTCTGGTTAGCCAGGGGCTTCTCCTGACCTAAGCAGTCCCTGCTGATTCAGACCTGATCAAACGCTCCCTGCACAGAGAGACGCACCAGGGCTGGTTAGACACTGAGGCCTAATGAGTCATTTGAGGGATGTGAGAGGACTGCCTTTCATGGCCCCCTGCGCGGGGGGGGGGAAGATCTATGCTAGCATAATAAAATAGGCTGCTAGAGTCTCCTTTAGTTTCTCTCTCTCGGGCTTTGCACTGAAGTGTTCCTCGCTCTCCCTTTTACTGTCTTTACTGTATTTTGTTAAATTTCCATTTGTATATAAAGTAATAAATATTTGTTTTGCCGCTATTTACAGTATATTTTCATACATTACGGCATATAGTTTGTTGTCTAGATGATATTTTTCCTCAAACCGTCTAAATTTAAGTTGTTTTTATGTATTTACAGTCACAGGGTTTCTGCAGGTTTCAACAGGTTAAACTTAAGACTTTTAAGACCTTTTTTAAGACCATTATGAATGCAATTTAAGACCTATTTCACGTCCACAATGGCAAGAAAAGGGCTTTGGTGATACTCCCGAATACAGAACAATATTGGGTTTGCGGTTGCCGGTGGCTTTTTATTGCGGCTTTAAGTTTTTTTTATTTCCCGTGCGACTCTAATGCCTTTTATACGCAAAGTTCCTAATGTGAGCGTTTTCTTGCAGTGGGCTTTAAATTCGTTGTTTTCAACCAAGCACTAAATGTGATTCTCTCGAGCCAGATCTGCATGGACTGGAACTTGCCTTTACCCATATTAGATGAAAGTAGCGTTAACGGAAACAATTGTAAAGCATTACATCTAGGGCTGTGCTAAAAAATCGATACAGCAATATATCGCAACATTTATTTTTGCGATATACTACACCGATTTCCAGCTCAAAAATCAATTTTTAAATTGTTTTTTTTTCTTCAAGATTCTCGTTTTAAACGGTGTGTGAACTACAACTACTAGATATCGCAGTACGGCTAGTTGCCTAGAATTGACGGCCCCCATTGAAATTTGGATGCAACATGACGGACGCAGCTGACAAAATTACAGCAGTTCCTTAAAAATATAAAGCCGATGTGTCATGTGTTTCAGCTCTGTTTTTACATTTTCAGTGAACTATGTGGAATATCGCAATATGTATTGTATCGCAATGTATTGTGATGTAATCGTATCGTGACCCTTGTATCGTGATATGTATCGTATCGTGAGCCATGTATCGTGATATGTAATCGTATTGTGACCCTTGTATCGTGATGTAATCGTATCATGACCCTTGTATCGTGATATGTATCGTATCGTGACCCTTGTATCGTGATGCGTATCGTATCGTGATGCGTATCGTATCGTGATGCGTATCGTATCGTGAGCCATGTATCGTGATGCAATCGTATCGTGACCATTGTATCGTGATGCGTATCGTATCGTGACCCTTGTATCGTGACCCTTGTATTGTGATGTAATTGTATCGTGACCCTTGTATCGTGATGTAATCGTATCGTGACCCTTGTATCGTGATGCGTATCGTATCGTGAGGTCCTTGCCAATACCCAGCCCTAAATACTTCTAGAAGTAGATGTGGTTTTGATGAGGAGACTCTAGCCCGCATGCGCGACACACTAGCTGGGTGTGCTCAGATAAATTCTGACCGGGCTGCCCAGTTTGCTTTAGTGGTTTAGTTACAGTGTGATCAATACACATTTTCCCCAAAATAGAGAGAGAGAGAAACTGAACGCAACTGTATACAGTAAAAGTAACGTTAACTTCATAATACATTTTCAAGACCTGTCAAAATTTTAAGACCTAAAATACAATTGCAGTATTAAGGACCAGAGCAGCTGGACATCCATCCAAAACCATGGGCACTGATATGGAGTCCCCTTCCCCTCTCCCCCCTCCCCCCTAGTGTCTATAACAGCCTCCACTCTTCTGGGAAGGCTTTCCACAAGATGTTGTTTGTCTATGGAGAGACTGCATTGCTTTGTGCTTGATGTTATCCACCTATTAGCAACGGGCGTGGCTGAAACACCTTTGCAGGGTAGGCTGTCCACATGCTCGTGGCCACCTAGTGTAAGCTATGTTGTCTCACTGCCTAGTAACACTAGTAACGCCTTTACATAAAACACAGTAGTCGGTCTCCATTTCCTGTCTGACTAGCGTTTCTCCTTTCTCTGCTCATCGGTCGCTTGATGTTGTTTGTCTATGGAGAGACTGCATTGCTTTGTGCTTGTTATCCACCTATTATGGGGGTTGGCAACACGGCAATCAATACACAATACAAGTGGAGGGAGACGTTGCAAAAGTGAAATGTCTGGTATTTATTCCATAAATAGTATGGTGGAAGAAGGGAGGTAGTGCCAAACAAATGAACAAAACAAAACAAGGCCTAGCTCAACAACTAGCGCTACCAAGGTCTCCATTTCCTGTCTGACGTTTCTCCTTTCTCTGCTCATCGGTCACTTCCGCTCCTTTCTCAGGCGTGATCAGAACGGCGCTGCCCAACATGGACCGGGAGGTGAGGGAGGTGTACCAGGTTCTCCTGCAGGCCAAGGACATGGGCGGGCAGCTGGGCGGGCTGGCAGGCACCGCCACCATCAACATCACCCTCACCGACGTCAACGACAACCCGCCGCGCTTCGCCAAGAGTGCGTCAACGGGTGTTTTGGGGACTAAGTCAGATCCCTGGGGAACTAAATTGGAACTAATTATCATTGTAGTAGGAAAATACTAAAATATATATTTGTTTTTACTGCTCAATTTGTTGGATGGATTAAAAATGAGCTTGACTGGTTGGTTTTACTGATGGATGAGGTCAGGATAATCTAGAGATGTGGGCAGGATATTCTAGTGTTTTGGGTGTTTGGGGACACCCAGCCAGAAGGTCGTGGGTTCGAGCCCCGGTGTTGGCCAACTGTAAGCGTCCTGTAGCCAGATGCCTAAGCCCTACCTGCTCCTTCATCCTGCCAATGTACTCACTGGAAGTCTGATAAATAACTCCCTTCTGCCCCTGTCCGTTCTCAGGTATTTTCCATTTACGGGTCCAGGAGTCGGCGCCCGTGGGTTCCACGGTGGGCCAGATCCGAGCCCACGACCCGGACGCGGGCAGGAACGCGGAGGTGGGATATTCTATTGTTCCAGGAGACGAGGGCAACGTCTTCGACATCGCTTCCAGCAGCCAGAGTCAGGAGGGGGTAATCACCCTGAAGAAGGTGAAGCATCATATCCACCACACTACAGTACTGCATAAGGATCCTAATACTGTACTGTACATCCACACTACAGTACTGCATAAGGATATAATACTGTACATCCACACTACCGTACTGCATAAGGATCTAATACTGTACTGTACATCCACACTACAGTACTGCATAAGGATATAATACTGTACATCCACACTACAGTACTGCATAAGGATCCTAATACTGTACTGTACATCTCAGTGCTGTCTCTTAACTAGTTGTGATGTGGAACTAGATTCACTGTCTGCCAAACACTAGCAGCAACACACAACACAGTGTAAACAACAATAAAGCCAAACATTTTTATAAGGTAAAGGTGTGTGTGTGTGTGGGGGGGTACATATTTTATGGCCTAAAAAAACACGGGTCCCCACACTTCCCTACTTCGATGTATATCCGAGCAAAACAGCATATTAGGTGGCAATTCATCTTTTCGTTCGTCTCCATCCTCACTCCATCTACACTCGACAAAAAAGAAAAAGAAAATCTCTGCCACCACGTTATCTTGGGGAGAAAGAGCGATCAACTGAAATTGCACATGCGAGCAGTCGCTAGCTTGCTTTTTGATGCTTCCAGGGAGAGTGGGAGAAATTATAAAGGGAAAAAATGTTGGATGGAATGTTAGCACCCCCTCTCAGACCTTACAGACCTACAACCTTTCTGTTTTTACAGGAAGTCAATGTGATTAGTTTCAGTTAGAATAAGTAATTTGTAGCCTAATTGTTTTTTGCCACACTTAGTTCTATAGGTGCATAATTCGACTGCATAGTTGTCTTCTGTCTTTAAACTTTATTTATCAAAGTTGGCTTAAAGGCTTCAAAACCCTTAAAATAGTAGCCAAAATAATTAGCTTTTGACTAGAAAAACAAACAAACTTAGAGGTGGAACTTTTAATGATATCGCTGGGAGCATATTTATTATTGTTTATATCCACTGACGCTCATTACTGAACGATCTTTTGCTTTGGTACCCCCGTCTTTTGAGGGTGTCGTCTGTTTAGAATGGATAGGTGAAAAGTGCATCTGTAAGTCCGTCTGTCCGTCATCTGTTGCGCTCATTCCCTCCAAAAGCGACATCTTTAAGAGGATTTGGGAAATTGTTTCGTCATAATGAAATTGTTTGTTGCGCAGGAGGTATTGGGGCTAATGAAATAGCTGTTGCAACAACAATGCTTAGATCTCTTTGACGTGATGCGTGGCTGTGTGAATACGCCTCTGCGTGCATGCCCTGTATATTCCAGTTGGTGTGTGTGTGTGTGTGTGTGTGTGTGTGTGTGTGTGTGTGTGTGTGTGTGTGTGTGTGTGAGAGAGAGAGAGATAAGTGAAGTCAACATCCCTAGAGACAGAGTCCTGGAGAACAACAAAATCAGCTTTACTGTTAAAAGCTTCTGCCTGAAAACGGACACTGCAAGTGCTTCTCCTGGGAGGAGGTGTGATTTGTTTGGACCTGGATTTTAGGAAAGTCAAATGCAGTTTTGCTGTTATCCGTTAAGGACAACATTTATATTGTCCCCATTTTATTTATCACCACTTTTCTCCTATCTCAGTTTTTTTTTTGTATGCCATGTTGCAGCCATAGTGCACCATAAATGGACTACACAACCGATGAACACAATTTCATAGCCATAATGAACAGTGTTTATACCACGCTAGTAGCAACCCGAAGTCATGTCAGTGAAATATTTCCCCCAGTGGTAGGTTGGGGTACTCTGCGCCCTGTTATGTAAGTGATCACTATAGCATATCCCATGACTGATCAGTGTCATTTGGAAAATAGCAGCAATTGCAGTAAGAGACGAATGGACAGACGGCATTTACTTTCATAGCCCCCAAGCCCTCCTCGATATTCTGTCAGGCACTACTTGCGATTGAATGTCCCTGACCTAACCCAAAATCCCACCGGAAAAAGAGATTGGGAAAGCTGTCAACAAACTCAGAGGTGGATGATGAAGGCAGTGTGCTGAATGTTAGATGACGACTGCAGGTGTGTGTTTTTTTTGTAGGCTAGACGGTAGATAGAGTTGTGTTTATGACCTTCTGAGGCTTTCATGAATGGATAGTGGGATGAGTGATTGTGTTACATCAATCAGCGATGAATAGCAGACACATTTACACGTGCATGAAAGAGAGACTTGAGAGAGAACACCTTCACAGCTGCCAAACGCTTCATAGAGGACATGTAAGCCAAAAATGATAATTCAGAATGCATTTGGAGGGATGTGAGTTTTGAGTACTTGATACTCTAGACACATTACTGTTTTTGTAGTGTAGACGTGTAGGCATCCAACACACTCACGGGAGTTTAGTTTGAGCTCTCCTTGTGAACGGCCGTGCCCAGGTGCGGCGTGCGACCACATTAGCATATCAAAGTGCCCGTCTGATGCGTCGTGCTGCGGTGCATACCCAACAAGACGCACGCGGCGAGGAATAGGCAATGACCCTCCTTCAAGTCACAATCCATTACGGCACGGGTCCTCCATCGAGAATCGGCTCATCTGAAACCTTCAAGGTTTTCAAATAGAATATATATGCATACATATAATTGTAATATTCATCAATCAACGTTTTTATTTTATTTTGATGTTGTTCAATCCATTTTTTAATTTTAATTTTATATCTGTTGTTGTTGTAACTGTCTCATTTCTCTTTCCCTGATTATTTCACATTACCCACATCCAGACATGTTACTTCCCGCATAATAAATGCTACCTGAGTTTGCTACATGCTAGCTAATATTTCCCATCCTGACTCTGGACTACGAGGCCAATGCTAACTTAGCGTGCTACATGCTACCTTAGCGTGGCACATGCTACCTTGGCGTGCTACATGCTAGCTAATATTTCCCATCCAGACTACGAGGCCAATGCTAACTTAGCGTGCTACATGCTACCTTGGCGTGCTACATGCTAACTAATATTTCCCATCCAGACTCTGGACTACGAGGCCAATGCTAACTTAGCGTGCTACATGCTAACTAATATTTCCCATCCAGACTACGAGGCCAATGCTACCTTAGCGTGGCACATGCTACCTTGGCGTGCTACATGCTAACCAATATTTCCCATCCAGACTCTGGACTACGAGGCCAAGAAGTCCTACACGTTCAAGGTGGAGGCTTCCAACACCAACGTGGACCCCCATTTCCTTCACCTGGGGCCCTTCAAGGACACGGCCACGGTCAAGGTGAACGTGCTGGATGTAGAAGAGCCTCCCGTCTTCACCAAGCCCTTCTACGCCATGGACGTCTACGAGGACACGCCTCCCGGGACCATCGTGGGCTCCGTGACCGCCCAGGACCTCGACGCCGGCAGCAGCGCCGTCAGGTGAAGGGGTTTATTTGTTTATTTGTGCGCGTACACGATACTGCAATACAATTTACAATTTACAATCAGGTCATTTAGCAGACGCTTTTATCCAAAGCCTCTTACAGTTACATGGTGCTATTACATGGAGCAGGTAGGGGTTACATGGTGCTGTTACATGGAGCAGGTAGGGGTTACATG
>JAODLI010002973.1:0-10190 GCA_027575585.1 Percopsis omiscomaycus
GTGTGTGTGTGTGTGTGTGTGTGTGTGTGTGTGTGTGTGTGTGTGTGTGTGTGTGTGTGTGTGTGTGTGTGCATGCTTACACTTTTTTAATAAAATTATTTTGGAAGCTCTGAAGTTAATGATATCCAAATATCAGGATATAGCATTCATTATTTGGAAACTCAAATTAAAAGGACAAAACACACTTGTGAACATCAGTTTTATTTCATACCTCTTATTTATATATATATATATATACTGTAGGTGGATCAGACAAAACAAGGTATAAAAAAGACGTTTCACCAGAACTTTGCATTGCATAGGAAATAAATGAGAGGAAATTGGGTAACATTAGATGTTTAATTCTGAATATTCAGCTGTATGTTCATAGAAATTAAATCATCTAAATAATCAATATCCTGCCATACAATCAAAACACAAATCGGAAAAATGAAAACGTCAGGTATTAAAAATCAGTTTAGCTATCACTGGAGAAGATTTCATACTCTGTATTGCTCCTTAGCCCCCCCTGGAGGACACTAGAGGGCCACATTACTATTATTGGCGTTTATGATGAGTAACATTGCTGAAAGCCGTAGGGATTTTATCAGGAAATTTAGTAGGGATGTTGCGGGGCTAATTTAAGAACACCGTGTGTGTGATCCCTTATTCTAAGGAATTACAGAATTTTTAAACTCCTAAAGTCCATTCATAGTGCTCTTGGTCGTGGATTTAGAGATGCTTGGCCTGCTTACAGGTTCTTCAGTGACAAAGTGGAAGAGGCTGCGGAGGGAACGGGTCATGCTATCCTTGAATCCTTTGCCTATACATACATAGAGCAGTGGGTTGAGACAACTGTTGAAATATGCCAGGCTCAGTGCCAGCGCATGACCTAGGAATATCGCGGGTTTATGTGGAGACGTTCGCTGGGTCATCACGTACAGGAAATCAAAAATATGCAGCGGCAACCAGCAAAAGAAGAAGCTCAGGATTACCGCAAGGATAATCCTCAATGTGCGTTTTGAACGGGCGCTATTGGAAGCCCCGTGTCTCGTTCTCTTGTAAACCAGGCAGTGGCTGTAGACAATAACCATGAAGGGAATGACAAATCCCAACAAGAAGCGGAACGAGGTGACGAACACGCCACTTATTTCTCCATATTGCACTGTGCACTCCCTCTTCACCTCACCTGCCGCGATCTGCTTTCCATAGACAAACGAGGGGATACTGCCAATCAGGGCCAGGCACCAGGCAGCAACGCAGACCCAGGCAGCGTTCCGAGGCTGCCTGTGATTCTGGCACCAGATGGTTTGACTCACCAACAGCCAGCGGTCCACACTGATCAGAACCAGCAGGAGAACACTGCAGTACATCACCAGGTGGAACAGACCCTTGATCAATATGCAGGCCGCGGGGCCAAAGTGCCAGTGGTCGTCATGGGCTAGAGGGACCATGAGCAGTGGGAGGCAGAGGCAGCACAGAAGATCAGCCAGGGCTAGGTTGAGAAACCACAGGGACGTGACAGAGCGTGGCATGCGGAAGGCTGTCACCCACACCACCAGGCCATTTCCAGGAACCCCCAGGAGAAACACAACACTATAGCAGATTAGCGTCGCTATTTGGATCGGTTGAATCTGGGGTGTTTCGATGTCCTCATCTTCCCAAACATACGGTTCAGAAACATTCATATAATCATCCATGATCGGTATGCTGCTGTGTAAAACAAGAGTAGCCGATTGTCAGTATTGATCAGGATCAAGCACTTTCAAGATTAACACATTTTCCTTGAACAAAAAGCTTCCATCCATAGCTCTTTAACTCTACTTTCTAGCTCATACTTGCTATGTGAACATAACTGAATATGCTGCTATATCAATGTCTTCCACATGTTTTCTCACTCCGGCAGTCAGCATTAATTCACATTATTTTGGAACTACATAAGCTGACATCTTATGTCGCACATGTAAACCCGTGGTGCGGATAACGGTAAATATCAGTCCGTCACCAGCCCATATTCTTAAACTGGTGGGAATGTGACGAATGTGTAAAATAATGATCGGCCTAAATTAATGAAATACGATGTCAGCTTTATCTACTAGTCTGTAAAATTCAATATGCTAACTAGGCAGAATTATTTCTGTTTAATGGATTGTTAATAATTTACTTGGTTTGACAAAAAAAACGTATTTAATAGGCTAATAACACCATTATTTGGTTAAAAATTAAATAGCTCTACTGTATTTAAAGTAAAGCTAATAATTGCTGTGTTAATTCATTATTGGTAAATATTTTTCAAAAACACCATCATTTAAATAGAATTGCTTGGTTTAACAAATGTAACTAATTAAATACATTTTACATTTGGAATTCTAACATTTAAATAAAAAATATTTCCAGACAGTTCAACTTACAACATAAAATCCGGCTGATCTGGCTCTACAAGAGAAAATAGCTGTTTTGCTCTTCGGTTATATGCACCCTAACAGAGACTCAATCACAAATGCTTACTCCTCCCATAACCTTACAATAAAAAAGTACATAAATAGAAACTGGAGTGCTGACTACAAACTTTCAGTTCAGATCCATTTTAATGCATCTTAATGTACATGTACAAGTATATTTTTGAGTGTAGATCAAATCTGTTATCATCTCCCATCCTATTGACAAAATAAAACTATCCACAAAATTGCTGTCAAACCAATCCTCATCGATAAACATTATAAAACTGTTATAATGTATCCCAACCTTTGTAACATATATTAAAGCTGCCATTTTTTGGTACACCATGGAATAAAGGTAGTTTTATTTACTACAGCCTGTTAATAATAAAGGAAAAGTCTAAAAAGTCCAGAATTCTGATTTCAGTGGGCTGGAAGTATTGACAATTTATACATAGTACACATAATATATGGTATATTATGTGGTATAGTTTAACAGTTGTAATATATGTTTTGTCAAATAATGTCATCTTAGCAATTTATTAAAATTGAAAAATGCTTCTCATGCAAAATGCAATGACTAAAACACTACGGAAAATGTATAAAAGTGGAGCTATTATGGCAGCCATTAAAAATGAGGAAATAAAAACGGAAATCTGTTGCACAACTTGCTGTTTTCTGCAAAAAATAGTGCAGCCTATACATATTGCCACACTCCTCACTTATATTACATATATAGGCCTATATTACATAGGCCTATATCCCAAAATTTCTTCCCCAGCTCACTGAAACACAACTGTCCACTGTCGGTGGCTAGTGGGATGGAAAGTTGTGAGTCTATGAGAGCTGTAGGGAGAGGAGTATAGAGGACTGCAAGCCACTTAGCACTCACATGAGCAATGGCTTACGCAGTCTCAGACCTTCAAGCCAAACCCACAATGTTTGTGTAACTTCAGGCACAGACCGAAGGTGCATTAGTCAACTTTGGAGAATTTTAAGCAAAAGAGTACAGCCACATTCGATTGGTTAAATCTGATTGGTAAATCTCTGTCAAATTTACTAGTTCTTGCTTTATTCTCCAAAGCTGTCTAGTGTCTACTGTAACTTTAATTATTGGCTGCAAAATACACCACTGTTCATGTTGCAAAGACATGACTGTCAAAATCCAGGTCACTATGTTCTAGGTAGTATCTGTGTCAGATACAGAGATGTCAGGGATTTCCTCACTGTGTCATCAGGGGCATTGTTGTTGCAGGGGGCAGTCAGTTGAGGGCAGGAGCACTGCTTGGTGGAAGAGTTGGGGTGTCATCTCTAAATGCATCAGATTGAAGGTCTGCAGAAACAAACATTGATACGTCGTGATGCTGTTTGCAGATTGATGTAATATATACAAAAATTATAACTTCTGGTGCCCTGTTTGTAGATGAATTTCTCTGAAGCTGTCAGCATAAAAAGTGTGATGCATACAGTGAAGTAGAGGGACAAACTTATAAAACAGGAAGAAAAAAGAATGTTGAAATATGGAAGGAACTGACCAATTAATGACATGGGTTGCTGGTGATTAAGGATGACTGAGTTTTCTTCCTCCTCCTCCTCCTCCTCCTCACCCCAGTCGGCGATGTTGGCAGGAGGCATGCACTGCTCCAGAAACAGGTTCTCCTCCTCCTCCTCCTCCTCCTCCTCCTCCTCCTCCTCCTCCTCCTCCTCCTCCTCCTCCTCCAGGTCCATGGCCTCTGGGGGCCAGCGCAGCTCTCCACTCTCCACCTCGTTCAGCTCTGTGGGCTCCACAACAATAGATGGCAGGCACTCCTTCAGGATGACCTGAACTGGGTCAGGAAAGATCTTATGGGGAGGGTGAAGAGTGGATCTTTGAGTTACGAGGCAATTCGATTAAGTATATTTGAATGCTTTGAATGCTTTGAATGTTTTCTTGCGATGCAGTGTGTATTGTTGTGTTTTGTATTGTGCTGAAATGTGTTGTCCCTGCTGCTGCCTTGGACAGGTCACACTTGAAAATGAGGTTTGAATTGCATTGTGTTTTATTTACATAGTTAAATAAAGAATATATATTGCGGATAATTAGCATTAGCATTAAACTTGCATTTGCTTGAAATTGAAGAGACAAACTTGATAAAAATAAAATAAAATGATTCTGTTTAAAGGTACAATCTGTCGCCTACATTTAGTAGTAATTTAACATTTCAAAAACAAACTTTTATGGACATAGTCCAATCGAGACCTTATGTCCTATTTAGACCGATGTTGTATACACACACAAGATGATAAAAACAACAGAACACAGAACTGCAAATAGAAAGGCTTTGAATAGAGAGTATATTGAACAATTTAGTGTAAATCAGTGATACATATCAATTTGATTAAAGTCAATTTGGCATGCAGCATATGTTCAATATTACATGGCAGGTCTGTTTACAGTTTATGTACCTGGAATGACACTCTGTTATCCTGCCTTTGCATCTCCAGGTTGGAGTCTTGACCCCCCATCTCTTCCCTGTGGATGTGAAATTGAAATAGTGAGAGCAGAACACACATAGTTAAATTTTTGTTCTCATAACGAAAATGTGATTTGTCAGTATAGACTATAGTAGTGGAATGTGATCAGACTACATTTTTGTCAGAATAGTGGCAAAAAACATTTGTCAAAATGAATATAATGAATGAGGTTCTTTTTTCGTTGTTAAGTGGATCAATATTGAATTTAAATTGTGTGTGTGATCCCATTATGTAGACGAATACTCAACTCTAATCAGACCCTGCATTCAGTGTATTCAGTGCATTCAGACACTGCATTTTCTTCAGAATCGGGATGGATACAGTAGAACTTTGTTAGTCATTTTGTAATTTTTATGAAAAATAATTTCATCATATTGTTGACAGAAACTGAATGTTGATTAAAACTAAATCAATACACACATTTTAAAGCTGGAATTAGCCTACAAAAGACAGCCGCCGTCATCCACAGAACACCTCTGCAAAGCAGCAACGATAGTATCCATAAAGAAAATACAAATATGATTCTTAAAAAAGTATAGGGTGAATTGCCGTAAAGAGGGACAGCAGGTCTCCCATAAATACACAAATGTCAGTGAAACTATGGGTTAGCCAAAGCTGTGATGTCATGTGATCAGTAGATACTTCCTGGGGGGCGGGCCGGTGCCGAGGCTCAGGGAACCCCCCTCTCCCCCTCCCACCAAAAATGTAAAAAATGTCCCATATTAGAGCAAAGCTTAAACCCCAGTAAGGACATTATTTCACAATGAACCACTATCTCAATATACTGTATGTCATATCGAAGTGCACATAAAAAGTAACCACCATATATTTTATATATTTTAGAGCGACTAAAACATTCAATTAACTTCAAGGTCAGCTCCAAGTCTAAATTTGGAACATGACAATTTAGAATTTGGACGTTCCAATCTACTATTGTTTCTACTATTTATTAATTTTTTTCAGGAAAGGAGAGCTTTCCCTCCAAAAGTGATTCATAAGTCCAACTGTCACTTCGACCATTATGTGATTTACTTTGCTATTGTTAGATTTGCAAATAAACTCATATGTAAGGACTTGCATACTTGGAATTGAGCCATCTCATTAGTCAATGGTTGTGATAGCAGTAGGACGTGATGCCAAAACTTGCCATCTAATAGTCAATAGTCATATTGTCTCGAAAAAGGCCTTGACTATTGACTATTAGATGGCCAGTTTGGCATCACGTCCTACTGCTATCACAACCATTGGCTAATGAGATGTATACTGTAAGTATGCAAGCCCTCAGATATGAGTATATTTTGAAATCAAAAAATAGCAAAGTAAATCACATAAGGGTCAAAGTGGCAGTTGGATTTATCAATTACTTTTGGTGGGAAAGCTCTCTATTTTCTGAAAAACAAAAAATATAGTAGAAAAAATAGATTGGAAAGCCCAAATTCAGTCTTCTCATGTTCCAAATGTAAACTTGGAACTGACCTTAAAGTTAAATTACAAGTTAATTTGAAGGTTATTTTATTTTATTAGTCCCTCTGGCATGAAATATAGGGTGGTTACTTTTTATGTTCATTTTTATATGACACATATTGAGATAGTGGTAATTGTAAAATAATGTCAGGTCTGTGTAACTTCTATGTAATATATTCGTCACAGTATTGATGAAAAATATTGCTTTTTTTCCTCACTATTTTAACGTAAATGTAGACATGAATTCACATATTCGTTGCCATTTTGACAAAATGAACTGTTATCTTTGTAAGTTAAAGATTGTGGTAAGTGTTGATTGGGCTTGTTACTTCCACACATGCAGTAAACCATGTGAAGACACTAACGGTGTTCCAAACCTGTAAAAACAAGTTGATTTCACAGTTACATGTATGAACCTATGGCCATAACCTCAATCTGCTCATAGTCTCCAGAAAAGCCGACTGGGGATTAAGAGGGACTGAAGGTCTTTCTGAAGCCTCAGTTTCTCTCTCTCTCTCTCTCTCTCTCTCTCCCTCTCTCTCTCTCTCTCTCTCTCTCACTCACTCACTCACTCACTCACTCACTTAGCTTAGCTACCTTAGCTAACAGAAAAACACATTCATTGATTTAAAGAGATCAACTTGCTTTGAAGGTCTAATCTTTTAATGGTAATCTACTCTTAAAATAGTGTAGGTTAAATTCAGGAGGTTTCCAGGCTAGAAAGTTACTTATATGTTCAATATAAGTACAGTGATGTCTGTCTTTAAATACTTGATGGTTATGACGGTTTAAACAGACTTCAAGGAGGCATACAAAGTGTAAAGGCGGTAATGAAAAAAATGGGTCTGACCTTTGCCCTTTGAGTTGAATTGTCAACACTCTTGTTTGTAACAGGCCTGTTACAAAAGGAATGAACATAAATTGTACCACCATCAGTATCGGGACATATCATGTTCTCATCCAAAAGGGATCAGCTCTGAAAGGAAGCTACAGTATGATTTGTGACCCACTTGTGAATGTGCTGCACTACTCTGATATTTTGCTGTTGAGAAGTGCAGTTGAGATAAGCTGTTTGGTTCCCACCTGTAACAGAAATGTTTTGCTGCTGCAATGATGAGGTGGCTAAGCCATGTGTAATCCATCTCATATACAGCAGTCTTCCTCTAAACACCTTAACGTTTCACTCCAGCCTGCAGTCAATCCTTTTCAAATGCCTTTATACTGGCACGTTTTGTACTTAATTGGATTTTCATAATGCAGCCCCTCTTACATTTACATTTACATGTATTACCAGAGCAAAACAAAACAGTTAAACTATGTTCCTATCTGTTTGGGGACATTAAAATGCATCTATTCATGATAGCAACTGTTTATTTTTCCCAATGTACATTTGCAATATGTAGCTAAGTAGGCTCAGGACTAATTCAATTAAGTTAAGTGACAAACCAGTATTATCAGATATTGCATGATTCGATTTAAGACCAGACTACCAGGAAATCCTTTCTTCCAGTGTTTTCTTCAACAGAGCATCTTTTGCTCTGTTTCTTCTGCAAATGGGATTTTTCTTGTGTTTCTACACACAGGAAAATGTTCCTCCTTAACTAAGAGCAATGTCAACAGTGCAAAGGTTTCTTCTTGTGTACTAGGCCCATTATTAATGTATAGTTTGTCACCTCCTTTGCAAATACTTCATAGATAACCCCATACTCAAACCCTCCGATACTAGTTATCAGTTTGCAATTGTTCCGGTTACCATACAAGTCCAAACCTTGTGTCATAACCTCTCTGAGCAACAGTATGTGTGTCTACAAAACAACATGATTGTCACTTTTTTTATAGCCCAAAATCTAGTCCATGGCCTGAAATGACACTAAAAACACCTTCAAACGTGCACATACATATACACACACAGGTGTATGAACCAGAGTTGAAGATCAGTTGACTTATGTCCTTAATAGAAACTACTACTCAAATCAAGAGGGCACTTCCTGTGTGGTTGTTGGAACTTGCAGTTTGTGGCTTCGGCAGAGATCAGAAAAATATAAACACACACAGCGACAGGCTCTTACCCCTCACTTGTGCTCAAGCAGAGGTCCTCTCCATCCTGGCACAGCTCCACGCTAGTATAGCTGGCTACCACCACAGCGGGTGCAGGTGGAAGTGAAGGGGGCAGTGGAGGAGGGATGCAGCTCCCACAGCACTCCACTTCTGCACAGCCCTCGCTGGGACTGTTGGCCTCCAGCATGAGGCCGGGACCAGGGGTCCTTGACAGAGTACTAACTGAATATAGCTTTCTCTCTGCTGCAGGCAGGTCAGTGCTGGTCAACTATGTCTAACTTCTTTCCACTTGCCTCGCTATTTCCCTGTCTCCATCTGATCCCTCTCTCTGAGCAACCCCCCACCCCACCCCACCCAACAGCCAGGCTTTGGAGTAGAGTGGGATTAATGTCTCTTTCGATTACAGAGGCTGGCCCAGTGACGTCAGCCAGACCTGACTTTCCTCGCTCCCATTGCACTAGCACTGTATGGGCGCTAGTCCATCTGTGTAGGAATATACGAAATGAAAGAAAACAGCCCCAGATACAGTGAAATGGGAAGGCATACATCAATGGCCGCTTTGGTAGCATTCAAGGGGAACATTTCCGCTGCTTCATATGAAACCCTCCTCCCGCTCTCCTGTCTGTTTGCATTTCTGTATCTGCCTTTCTCTCATTTTCTCTCTTCGTTCAACTGTGTGTGGGTGTGTGCTGTGGCTACATCAGTGGATTTGGATTTGTACTATTCAAGGAATTAGCCTGAGGATCAAGGGCTCAGGGCTGGGATGGGGATATATATATATATGTAACAGGCTGCAGCTATTGCTAACAAGCAGAGCACTGGTTAAGGGTTGTTTGTAATTCCTGCAGGCTGAACAAGATGCCTTCAAGACACCTATATGTTGTGTGTTGCTAGTGATGTGTGGATGGAATCCAGTGAATGTTTTGTCATCAGGAATACACACCAGATAATTCAACTTGCCTTTATTTATTGATTTATTAATCTCATTATGGTTATTTCTCATAGTTATAGTCTACCAGGCATTCAGGCTTGTGTAATAGAAATTTTGACTTCCTCCAACCCTTTGCAAGGTCTTCTTCTCCCTGTCTCCCAGAAGGTACTTCCGGGACTTGGGCACATCATACCGTAGCCTTACAGGTTTTATCTTACAGTAATCATAAACAACTCTTGTGTTCGGAACCAGTAGCAGAGTGAAACAGAGACGGTAGAAAACAACACTTTATGTTGTTCAAAAATCCAGAAAATCCAACAAGACAGGCAAAAGCACAGGCAGGCAAGGCAGAGGCAGTAATCCACCAACATAAAAGCGCACCATCAGAAATTCAGTAAACATATACAAATAAAAATAAAAATTAGACTTTTTGACAGAGCTGACGCACACATCTGCGACCCACTCCACACTAGCTCGCGAACCATTTTTGGGTCGTGACCCACCAGTTGAGAAACACTGGTATATACTGTACATATACTGTATACATAAACATGTCTTTAAACATTTAGACACACAGTGACTTTAGAATTTATACTCACTTAAAAGGTAAAAAAAAGTAGTGCATGTATTATCTGGCCACTATGGGCAGAGGTATGAAAAAGAGGCTCCCCTGTCATGTTTACAGGATAAGGAGTGGGTCTGTAGATGTAGGCCTATAGTATTTGCAAGTGAAACTGTGTGTGTGTGTGTGTGTGTGTGTGTGTGTGTGTGTGTGTGTGTGTGTGTGTGTGTGTGTGTGTGTGTGT
>JAODLI010002974.1:0-10189 GCA_027575585.1 Percopsis omiscomaycus
ATAAGGATAGTTAGTGGGATTAGTGCCATGAGGTAGAAAGATCGGTGGCCGAGGTACCGAGATGGATTTTGAAGAGGTGGGTCTTAAGTCTCTTGCGGAAGTAGTAGTAGTAGAAAAAAAAAAATTGGATTATTATTTTAAAATGAACCTTACGGTAAAAAAGCATTTTTTGCATTGTAGCAATACCTTTTGTTGAAAGTCAAATTCATAAATAGTACACTTAAAGCGATTTCAGCATAGTTGACTGATGAAAGCAAATGCAAGCTCTGGTTTTGTGCCATATGTCAGCTCACCCTGTTGAATGGTAAAAGCAAGGCTTATAGCGATCCAGTCTAAACAGTAATAGTGCAATTTGTCATTACCTATTACACTATACAAACTACTGTAGTTCATAATGATCATTTAATGCAAAAAGCTTCTCCATAGGGTCTTAAATGGTTAGAAGCAGATATACCTTGTTGCAGGAGGCATGTGAAAAGGATGGGAACTGGGAACGGAGTGAAGAAAACTGGTCTAAGAACAATAGTGAAACTGCAACCGGGCCTATGTGCACAATAAACAAAACCTCAGACAGGACTTTGCTGGCCATTCTGACAAACATGTGGCTGACATCATTACAACCCCAAGACCACATTCCTATTCAAATTGGATGACTGGATGTTTCCCATAAGGTACACTGGTGTGGGCTAAACATTGTAAACTATGTACTGCATGTGTGGGCTATTGACGTAAACAGTGCTATAGAGTCCTTTGCTAAAGCGATTGTACCAAAGTTGGTCAAAGTGGGTCAATGAAGATATTTTTGGCAGCCGTCACGCGGCCTTTTAAAATATACAAAGACACAAATTCTGGAAGACACATCACCCAACATCGACCAACAAATACAGACGGAATCATTCAATTTGCTGCTAACTGGGCTTCACCGTGTGGTATCAAACATTGCCTCTGCGCAGAGATGACAGTGTTTGAGTAGATCAAATGTGGGGGTGGGGGCTTTGCCTCATATATTGCCTTTGATGAACCAGCGACGTGTAGGATTTTATGGGCCCCTCTGTTGTAACGTGGGCCCCGGTGTCATCATCCACCAAAATCCCAGCACTCGATTGGCCACCTTGTTGCAATTTCCTCTCATTTTCTCTGCTTCTGTCTGACGCTGCCTTTTATTCCAAAGAAATCACTTTAAAGGGGGCTGTTTGCTGTCTTCTCCTGTGTTGGAAGTGACACTGTGGGCGATGATGTGTGAAATGTGTAGGTATGACACATTATTCACACATACTTGACTGGCATAATGCTGCAAAATAGTCGCATTTTGTTTTTTTTGTTTTTTTGGATTCGAATATACACACATGTCATGTGTACGTAAATGACACTGAAGGCGGTCACTATACAGTATATGGACGAAAAAAGAACAATGACTTAAAAACTGTCACACCTTTTGCACTATTTCAGATTTAAACACAGTTAGTGAAGGCAGGGAGAAGCTGAATTACTTTTCGTCTTGTAACCAAGCTCAGTATATCACATGAGACTGTGCACTGCCTAAACAAACAGGCTAGGGAATGTCACTGGAGCAGAAAGCCATTTTGCGGCAGAGCAGAAAATGCCTTGTATTTCTACAGGCACTGCCTGACAAATATGTGAACTTCTTGTTGCAGTCGTGCACTCAGATACACGAGGTGGAGCATTGTTATACAGATTCCCAAATGACTATTTTACCTCAGGCAAAACTAAGACAAAAGAAACAACTTTGTATAGGCCATGGTTACACCTCAACTGAACATTTTAGTCTAATTAGGCTAGGTCAAAGTAAAATAGGGTGAAATAACAATGATACAAAGGTGAGGTGGCTAGCAGTCAGAGTTAGTGTGTCTACAAATCTCTTGGCGTCTTGATGGAGTGACTATATTTGTAGTGTAATTTTGGATTCCCAGAGGACCCTGTATACACTGTAGTGATACATAAACTCTGATAAGGAATGGCTATTGGGCACAGAGAGGAAGATAGAGGTTCAATGCCCCAGAGGAGCTGTATGTCCCAACGTGACAGGTTATAGTGAATATTATCCAGTTGTTAATTTTGGTAAAGTTTTGCTAATCTTATATACAGTAAAGCTTTAATAATAATATCACTAATTAATAATTTACATATAAGTTGCATGGCAGTTTGGACAAATACAATATTAAAATGGTAAAAAAGACAAGCTAAACCAAACAATAGCTGATACTGCCTTGCTTAAGGGCACAATTTGAACTCCAGTTCACTCTATAGGCTCACGGCTAAACTGCTACTCAAATGAATCGGAGACATAACGTAAGATGAATTAATGTGATGTCAACAAGGTTTACTGCTGCTTGGCTAGGCCAAGGCCAGCAGTCAAAATGACAAGTCATTGGCATACAGTAGTGTGTGAATTACTTACAGTGCCGTGCTTAAGACAAACACATTGGAGCATAAATGACAACTGACAGTAGCGCTTGTCTATTTCACAGTCAAAGGTGATAGTAAGATGAGACAGGATAGAGATGAGTATTTGTGAGAAAGACATGAAATCATTCAGATACAGTATTTATCAGACGCTTATATCCAGAAGTACTTACAATGAGTAAAATGATTAATTGTATTAAGTACCAAGGATGATAGATGCTCAAGGATGCTTACAGGTAGGCCAACACTGGGGCTCGAACCCATCACCTTGGAGTCAAACGCCCAGACCACTAGATTAACCTGCCCTGATAAGTTTCATTGGTGGTGTCAGACCACAAAAAGGGCCAATCAACAGTTTATTTCACAAATTAACGTACTTCCAACAGTGAGGCAAACAACTAGCTGACTAGTTGTTTTTGGTTTAAATACAAATCTGCTAAATGAAAAATCTGGCATGTGATTGGACCCCTGAAAAACATGGTATATTAATGTTGGAGAACAGCATACGCATTTCAGAGATTTCCTAGTGAGTGAATAGATGTATAACATGGTGTGCCATATGTAAAACATGCATTTTGCTCCCATTGGTCCTGATTTCCATCTTCAGTGTGTGCATTACACAGACAGCACGCTGGTGTAATTATCACTGAAACAACACTGCCACTTAGTGGCTGAAATGTTTCTCCCTCCAAAACACACAAAAGGCATTCAGCTATCTAGTTAGCTAGATAATTAATTAACCTAAGCATACAGCACCCTGTGCTGAAAGGGGGAAATGACTACTGACTACTACTTACTGTCTTTTGTCTGCAACCACATAGGCCCTACAGTATGCTGATATTTTGGCCCTGTTTTTCTTCATATTTAGGCATATGGTGTCCTATGTCTCTGCACAAGGACAAAAAGGCTTATTTTTGACCTGCCACGCTTTTGAGTGACGCTATTGAATGTCACTGATTTCAATTCTGAAACATATGTCAGGTAAGCATATTTCTTTGTCATTTATAACCCTGACTAACTAAAGTATGTTTAATATATCAAAAGTATGTTTAATATATCAATATGTTAAAAACAGCCCTGCCAATTGTTTACATCTTCTAACACCAAATGGGCGGCTAATAAATCACTATGCCATTGTGTGTTCCCACTGGGAACTAGATGTCAGGGTCTTTGACATCTTATCTACAAGCGCTGAGAGACGCCTGCCATACTGTGCGTGACAAATGCAAGACCACCAGTAAGCACACACACACGTGAAGTTCTGACCCTATAATAGGCCCGTGAACCATACCTGAGAGATGAGCTCTTGGACTGATGGCCATGATGGTCAAGGTCAAGTGAAGTGCTGTCAGTGCGTATTGCTTTCCCACATCGCATCACTCCACCGTCTGGAACCATTAAGTCAACTTCACTTGATGATATGAACGTTTGAACACATACATATTACAAAGGGCAAGGAAACTACATAACACATAAAATAATACATTTGAATTAGTAAAATACTTTTTTTATATGTGTCACAAACATAAAGCGCAGCATCTTTCTATACAATTGTCACGCCAGCAATACAGTGTTCAATATTGCCAGCAATACTAAAACACTGATTGTGTTCCAGATCATCAGGCACGCACTGAGTTAATGTACCTTAATGGCCCAACCCCCCCCCCCTGCACTCCACCAGTACAGTATGTTGCAATGCCTCAGCGCACATGCTGCACAAACTCCCCAGCTGGACTGACTGTGGGTCAGCGAGGTCTGCGTGACATCTGTTGATCCCGTGTGATGTCCCGGGGAGTTAAATCAGCCTTCGCTGTGTTATGGATAAACAAACGTAAACACGAGGGACTTAAGTGACTCATGCGGCCACCAGGAACATCGGTGAGGAAATGCTGCCTGCCCGCCCGTGGACGTTTTGATGAGCACGTTTTGAGTTTGAGCGTCAACAAACGGGTCGCACACGAATAATCTCTCACAGGGTTCACTGACCCTTATCAAAATCAGAACCATGCAATCCTCAGGTTACATGGTTTGTCAGTCAACAGTTCAAACTTGTAGTTACACAGTGTTGTGGTGCAGTGCTGGAAAGCAATATGGATTAGCCTACTCATATCCCTCCCAGAATGTTATGATGCATTGGGACAGAGGGTTTTTTCAAGTGGTCTGGTTTTCAGAAAGCATGCAGTAAGCTATAGCAGAAATAAAATAGCCTATATAGCCTGCAAACCAAGAAGTCTGTCTGTGAAATATGTAATCATAAAATCAAACACGGTTTAGGATCAAACATAGGACTACCTGATGCCTATGTGTAAGCAATTTGGGGAAATTTTTGGGGTTTTATATTTCTAATTGTCAAATTACACATCAAAGGGAAATTTATACAAAAAGGGGTATTTTATTCTTTTCTTGGGGCAAAACCATTACAGATAGATAAGAAGTAATTAGCTGACTGCAGACCACAAACCAAATTATTTCTGGAGTGAAAGTCACTAACTGTTCACACACCACCAAAACCCATTCAAATCTCAGAGGTCTGTGGGAGTAGCTAAGCAGCATCGCTGAAAGAATTCTGTCAGTGTGGCTATGATTACAACTAGATTGGTTATACTTCCAGCAAACAGCCTTGAAAGGATTCTGTTGAGGCCTTACACAGAATGTCAGAAATCATTATCTTAAATGCAGAGTGATGTTTAAAGGCCGATGCTATTCAAAACTTTGTGGGAGGATATGTAATTCTCTTTGAACATCCCAGTTGATCCCACGATTGTTTGATTGTGTTATTGCCCTGTTGAGTCCTGAGCTTCACACACACACATACACACACACACACACTGGTATTTTAGGAATAGATGTCAAAGAAGAAGGATTAATTTTTGAGGGGGAAATCCACTCAAATACATGTTTCATAAACATACATGAATGGTATGTTTACAACTATTGTTTGGACTATACATTTGTGAAGTTAGCCTCAAGTGTTCTCAATTGAGAAAGACCCAAAATAACCTACATCAAAATTTGCCTTCCCTAGAATTTGCCTTCTCTTATCACAGATTTAAAAATCCTTACTTTAGATTTTAAAATAAGATTATTTTATCTATTTTTGTATTGCTTATTTTGTATCTATGTTTTACACTGCTCCAAAATATTAAAGGGAACACGTTATCATCACAATATAACACCAAGTCAATTCAACTTCAGGGATATCAATATTCATAATTAATATTCATAATAGTAGGCTAATGTTAGTAATAATAATAACTTCACTTTTTAAATAATTAACGTATTAATTTGTCGTTGTTTTGTATTACTTTCGAAACCTAAACCACTAACTGAATCATGAAATTCACAAGCGGAGATTCAGATTTTGTGTTTGTGTGCATGCAGCATGTGTGTTAGCAGCACTCCCTTTTGAGGATGGTATTACAAGGTGTAGCTTATTGAAAGAGGGTAGGGTCGTCTAGCATGCTCTCTGCGTGTTCTGTCTACGCCCAGCAAAACAAATTTACAAACGGAACGAGGAAGTTATGAACCTGTCTTCATCTGTCGCATTACATACCGTTCGCCGTTTATAAATACTGGTAAGAAAGTCTTTGCATAACA
The DNA here is from genome assembly GCA_027575585.1 of Percopsis omiscomaycus. Classification (NCBI taxonomy): domain Eukaryota; kingdom Metazoa; phylum Chordata; class Actinopteri; order Percopsiformes; family Percopsidae; genus Percopsis; species Percopsis omiscomaycus. The sequence continues at coordinate 6,022 of JAODLI010002974.1, forward strand.
ACTTATAATAGACTACGGTGTAGCTACTTAACCAGGTAAACGTTGTTATTTACAATCGTCAAGAAAATCGTTCATTCAGGGATGTAGCTTTTGCGTTTAATGCTAAGTTTCATTTTCTAGCAATGTTTGGTTGTATATGAAAACTGATTTTGTGAAAACCTTTCAAGACGTTACTTGTCAAACAAAACTCCATAGATAATTGCTTACCACTTACTCAAACAATAAATAGGCCTACTCCACGTGGAGTATTTATAGGTTGAGTTTAGAGTAGGCTACAGTGTCGCAACATTAAACGGAGATTGTGTTAAAGGTAAACGGAAGTAGCAGCAATGACTGAAGGAGAGGAAGAGGGATTCAAGGCGGTTGATCTGGGACTAGAGGAGGGGTCCCCAGTACCAGAGCCCACCAGCCCTTCACCAGACGTGAAGGAGACCGATCAGAGAGATGATGCTCCATCCACCAGCGAGGCCAAAGAAAATCGCTGGGCTTTAGCACTGGATCAGTTCAAACTGAAGAAGTTTTTTGTCTTGAGGGTAATTTTACATTACCACTTGACAGCACCATGACGTTATGCAATATGCTTAATCAAGTAAAACCCGAATGTTCTGTCACTCCATCAGAGATTTTGAAGTTTTGACGTTTTTGTCACATTTTGATGTATTGTAGCCTGTGCCAGTGGCTATTCTTAAAGTGATATTGAACTTTTGTTAAACCCTCAATGCTATAGCTTCCCTCAATAGCTATAGTTAAGTCCACACGCTGATGTTCAAAATGAACATTTCAGCTTCCAGTGTTTCTTAAAACCGTTGGTTACGTAGACAATGCTTGCCAGTACTTAGCAACACATTGTTGGTTGTGGTAGTTTGCATAGGTTATCTTGATAACACAAAGAGCTACTGACACCCATATCCCTTTTGTTACAGCCTGGCACCCTCAACCAGGCCCTGGAAGAAATCAAGGCTATGGTTGATAAAGAGGTAGATGGGAGCATCCACGGTATTTGGCTAATGGCAGAGTAAGTACCTCCATGTAGTTTCTATTACTGCATTACTTCATGTAGTACATACTGTATTATGTGCAGTAGTGCATTATACAGTATGGCAAATGTCAATGCAGAGGGTGTGCCCTTGTGAAAACATGTTTTTATACCACAACATAACCTCCATATTTATCATACCCAAAGCTTGTGCATCATTCTGGGCAAATTAGCAAAATTAAGAGACTGTTTAGGCCCAAGTGTACCTTGTGACATTATGACCAAAACATTCTATCTCAGTATATGTAATATTATATCACAATAAGAGTATAAATCACATATTTCTTTTTGTTGATTTTTTTCTAAATATTTTATATATAAAATAACTGTAATGCCTAATTTTGCTAACTCTGTAAATGAAATACTATTAAATACACATACAGCTGCCACATGTCTGGGCCACTTACTCAATGTGTCACGGTAAAATTGTATAGAAAAATCAATGATTAAGAAATGAATATAGTCACATGGTATATTGCCCAACCCTAGGAGAAAACTCTAAGGGCTGGTCATGTCATTAAAAAATAATAATCTCTCTGTCCAACATTGTGTTAACATATTAACAGTATCTCAGCACTTTGTTACAGGGGCTACTGTAGAATTCCTACATTAAGATTACGTAGCTCTTGCCAGGAAATGAGGTAACTGGCAAGACATTTATTAAAGCTTCCAACTATAAGCATGCGTAAGATGGAACAAGGTATTTCTTTTACATGCTCACAATCTTTCTTACTTCGCTCTTATCAAAAATTGATTATTGAACTAAAGGGTAGGGGTAAGACATCTTGCTGAAGGATACTTAGAGGTAGGCCAGCTGCAACCAGTGTTTCCACTAGAGTCAGCCCCTTGCACCCAGTTTACCACAGCCCAAGAAAAGAATGTCACCAATAGAATCAATGACAATTTGTTGTGTGTGCAGACATAACATGTGCAGCAAAAAATAAATGTACTATATATGTTCCGTTAATAAGCTCTCTCTCGGCAGTGAAATAGAAGTGTGTGTGTGTGTGTACGGGGGGGGGGGGGGTTAAAGGAGAAAATTAAATGATGCTTTGCCTCAGTTGTTTCAAGGGATTTCTAAAATTATTTTTGGGCGTTGGTAAAACAACACATGGGAGAGTTGCCATGGGCATTTTGTAAAATTGTAAAGCTTTAGTACATAATTGAGGGACTTGGCTATACATCCATTTTGGATTAATTTAAAATAACCTCCTGCAGAATAATCACATAGAGCACAGATTTACACTTACACACAAACACATACAGACATATAATGAAGTATATGTCTGCTTTTATTGGATTTAATGCCTGTATCACTTAACACATAATGATTTCACGCATTCGGAATTAGTTTATTTAGTTAATCCGCTTTAGAAGCGCGTATTCAGACGTCTCCACCCGCTGTGTCAGTGAAAGGTACGTTCAGTGCTGCCACGCCTCACATTCCTTGTTGTGCCCCATTCAGGGTGGACCACTGGAACAACGAGAAAGAGCGGGTGGTGCTCATCACAGACCGCTCCCTCCTTGTCTGCAAGTACGACTTTGTGATGCTCAACTGCGAGCAGATCCAGAGGATCCCGCTTAACTTCGTAGACCGCATCTCCCACGGCGGGTTCACCTTCCCGAAGCACTCTCTGCTCCAGTGAGTTCCCACGGCACACCACTGTTCAGAGCTGCTCAGCAACCTGACGACGCGTGCGTTTAGTCTGTAGCTAGCTTAGATAAAATGTACCCGCTTATTTGTTTATCATTTGTGTATGGAACATGTTCCCAGTGAGCCTTTAGTGCTATTTGCATGGTGGAGCTCAGACCACTGCCACTTCCTCTTAAAATAATTGGTCAAATGTATGGCATGTTAACGTGGTGGAAAGTACCAATCGTACGAGTGTTGAGAGCATTTCATGAAAAATTATCTCACAAATATTTATTTTGTATGTATATTTCGTGTATGACTTCAAAAATATCGTGTATGACTTCAAAAATAGATAAGATCATCTTATTTAAGAATAATTTAACTTTAATATGCACAATTGCGTTAACAAATATTGGCAGTTGTTTAGGACGCCTAAAATAATCTTGTATCAATAAGAAGACAAAAAAAGATGTGGCCTAGTCGAGAGCTGTATGAAAGTAAATTGTGGAAGTAGATAAGATTATATAATCTCATCTACTTGTAGCAGCTATCGAAACAGAATACATGATGCTGCACCATGCATGGAGAGAGAGGGGTACAGAGAAATGTAAGGCTCAGTGGTTGTGAGTTAAACTTGCAGAATTGGGTGGCTTTTATTTCTAAATTGGTCTCAAGATGCTGCCAAGCGCTACCGGCTTATTGGCTGGTTATAGAGGCTAGCATATTTTAAAAGAAATATATAATTTCAAAGCAAAAAGTGGAGTGTGCTTTCTCTGACATCCTAGATATTCTATTTTATATAGAGTAGAAAAAAGAACAAGTTTAATTGCACATGGCAGTGAATGGAGAACACTCCCTTTTGGCATCACCAACGCAAAATGGCCCCGCCAACGGTGGTCTTCAAGGCAGAATAGTACTTGATCAGCTGGTGTGTATACAATAGTGTGTGTGTGTGTGTAAAGTTATTTTCAGGACAGGAGGAACATAGCTGCCACTTGGAGTTTCACTTCCACTTAACTGAGAAGTTGTAGTGTATAGCGGACACCGGACAAGTAAAACCTGATTTGATGAATAAAGCGTAACGCGGTGTGAAGTTCTAAAGGGGGATGGACCTTGACACATTGTGTTAAATTATTAATAAAACACAAATTAAAACCGACAGAGTAAAACTCTGTCTCTCTCTTTCTCTCTCTCTGTCTCGTTCATCTTTTCTTTCTCTCTCTCTGTCTCGTTCATCTTTTTTCTTTCCGTCTGTCTCGTTCATCTTTTCTTTCTTTCTTTCTGTTCTGTTTTTATCCAGCTTATCAGGTTTTTTATTTCCCTATAATATAATGAAAGAATCACATCCAGTTTTGGCCTGCATGGCTTTGTCCTTCATCAGACACCCTTGAAGTATATATCAGAGGTAAGGCCCTTCAACCCTGTCATGGGGCTACCCCATGCCTTCATTTAAGCCAGTGGTGGCATGTGTTTTAGCCTGCTAAGCTAAACTTAGCATG